>OAMR01000269.1:243607-303666 GCA_900205405.1 Echinochloa crus-galli | reverse complement strand
ACACACCTTGCACCAGAAAGAGCTACCTCCACACTAGGCTGAATAAATTAACAATCCCAAACGAAGGCTCCGGGGACATGATTCATGGATGACATAATGGCGTCAAGTGGCTCTGTCCGTAGTGGAGTAAGTATAATACTCTTCAGGTTTAGTGATGGACGACTACCCAGGGAATCAGAAAAGTAAGCTGTACTTTGGCCTTCAGATTCTTCACGTCTCTCAATCTTTCAAAATAAAAAGACATCAACAGGATAGCCAGTACTGAAACGGATTTTGCAGGCATGCTGCTGACCCAATTTGAATTGATAAAAGGTAAAAAAAACATGACCTTGTTACTGCCATGGAATGTTTACGTTCTTCAATTTGAGATTGTGTCACATTTACAGCACTACTTCGCATCTGTTTTGGTAGTGAATCAGCAAGACAACGACACATGAACTAGCAGAGAAACTTCGTCACCAAACTCTGGAGCGCTCACTGGTTACCAACCTTAAATGGATCTTTCTCAAGGCAGTGTGGTCTGTGCTTAGTCATCGACATAGACCAACCTATCTGAAAGCAACAACAGATACATACACCCGATCTACAGATTCCGCCAAAATAGATGATATAAAATACGAGCAATTCTGTCTCTGAAACAGCAAAATTCACTTCATTTCGAGAGGCAAAAACCAACCAAACTTAAAATTATTTGAAGTCTGAATCATACATCAGCCGAGACAAATGACCATCAACCTTATTCCTTATTCCCAGCGAAACACATTCCAACCACAATGGTGCACAATGGAAATGAAATCCCATGAAAACCAAAAAGTGAAAAGAAAAATTGCAAAATAGTTACTACGGTACTAATACTACAGATGGATTGCAGACGCGCAAAGCAGCTCTTGCACAGAGCTCTCTTATGTTATGAAGATTAAAACATCCTGCTAAAGGGCACCAATACCAAATGATCATAAGCACAAGCCAATTAAGGGTTCCTAGCTTGGAAATCCTTCATGAACGCGACAAGCTTCTCCACGCCGGCAAGGGGCATTGCGTTGTAGATAGATGCGCGCACGCCACCGACTGACCTGTGCCCCTTGAGCTGCACCATGCCCTCCTTGGCCGCCTCGGCGATGAATTGCTTCTCAAAGTCCGCCCCCTTGGCCAGGGTGAAGGGCACGTTCATCAGCGATCGCACTGACTTCTCCACGGGGCAGATGTAGTAGCCACCGCTGGCGTCAATGGTGTCGTACAGGATGCCGGCCTTGTGGGCGTTCTTCTTCTCGACCTCCGCGAGGCCGCCCTGCGCGAGCAGGTCCTCGAAGACGAGGCCGCAGATGTAGATGGCGAAGCAGGGCGGGGTGTTGTAGAGCGAGGCGTTGTCGGCGTGCGTCTTGAAGTCGAGCATGACGGGCGTGATGGGCTGGGCGTTGCCGATGAGGTCCTTGCGCACGATGGCGATGGTGACGCCGGAGGGGCCGACGTTCTTCTGCGCGCCGGCGTAGATGACGCCGAATCGGGAGACGTCGACGGGCTTGGAGCAGAAGTTGGAGGACATGTCGGCGACGAGGATGCCGGACTTGTTGAGCGGCTCCGGGTAGTCCTTGAACTCGACGCCGTGGATGGTCTCGTTGGAGCAGATGTGGAGGAACCTGGCCTCCGGGTTCTGCTTGATGGCGTCGAAGGGCGGGAGGGCGGTGTACTTGCCGTCCTTGCCGGACCAGGCGACGGAGGCGGCGGAGAACTTCTTGGCCTCCTTGAAGGCCTTGTCGCTCCAGGATCCCGAGACGACGAAGTCGGCGGGGTCGGAGGGGCCGGCGCAGAGGTTGAGCGGCACGGCGGCGAACTGCGTGGTGGCGCCGCCCTGGAGGAAGAGCACGTCGTGGGTGTCGGGCACGGCGAGGAGCGCGCGGAGGTCGGCCTCGGCCTTCTTGATGGCGGCGTCGAACTCCTTCCCGCGGTGGCTCATCTCCATGATGCTCATCCCGGAGCCGTGGTAGTCGACGAGCTCCGCCTGCGCCCGCTTGAGGACGCTGAGCGGGAGCGTCGCCGGGCCCGCCGCGAAGTTGTAGACGCCCCGGTCGCCGGCGGCGGCGAGGGGGGAGGACGCGGACGGCGCCGCCACCGCCGTGCAGGAGATCTTGCCCGCGCGCGCGGGGAGGCGGAGGGGGGAGCCGGCGGCGGCCCTCGGCGCGGCGGGGCGCTGGAGGAGCAGGGAGTGAGCGGTGGCGGCGGCCATCGTGGGAAGCGGAGCAGAGGAGAGGGGAGGGTTTTGGGATGCTTTGGTGAGGAATGGGAAAGGGGACGGGATCTATACTTGTACGAGTGGGGAGAGGTGGTGTCAGAATCGGGGGGTTGGTGGTGGTGTGCTGGTTGGTGATAGTGATGGGCTTGCCGGAGGAAAAAATTGTCTTTGCGATGGGCCTGCTGGCAAATTGCAGCCGAATTGAGTAACATGGCTGCCCTCAGGTTGCAAACCTGGAGCAGATCTCTGCTGGTTTCGTCCAAGTTTGTGATGGCAACCTGATGGGTAGGTGTGTAGGTAGATCAATTCCATAACAAATGTTTCAAAGGGAACACACGAGTTTAGGAGCTGTTCATGTGTTCTGAACTGCTGATTGCCATAACTAGAAATGGTTCAAGCGGGTAATTTGCGCTCAAGTTGTGTCTGCTCTGCTGATTGCAACTTGCAAGGCTGCATTAGTGCATACTCTTGTGGCTGCAGACCTGCGTCTGGAGTGTGAGCGAGCTTATTTTTCTTGATTTTTTTTATTCAGAAGCAGAGTTCTTGTTTGCTGCCTCCTGAGGGCTTTTTGGTGTCATGTGCGGAACGGAGTTTTTAGCTGTCAAGTTGTTAAATCTTCGACCAAAATATTTTTTCAAGACGCCTTGCTGGGACAGGCGTTGCCGTTTGCAGAAAACGCAGCACGCTGCTCCTACTGAACCACCGGTTGTCGATTCGATTACGGGCCTGCAAACAAACCGCACGCCAAAAAACAAAACGACGGCACGCCAAGACTGACGCCGCTCTCGGCAGTCATGGCCGATTGGGCGCTGCATTCATTCGACCCTTATCTTGAGCTGCTACTTCAGCTGATCCAGATCTCTTTTCCACTGCTATTTGCTCATTCAAGCGGCATATACACACTCCATAGCCCACAGGTGGTACAGATAACAACACAACTCCAGAGCGTGAAGAAATCAACAGTGTGGCAGCGAAAATGGCAAGACATGGCTCGAGGGAAAAAAAAGGCAAAACACAGTTTCTTTTTATTCTTTGCATTCAGGAGCTAGTGCTAGTATACCGCTATACAATTCCAGATTTCACCACTGAACCGCCATTTACAACCCATACTTGTAACTGTTGTAAGTGCCATACCCGACACCTACTAGGTTCTCACGTTTCAGTTAGTTGAATGCCGAAGATCCAGGGAGAGCAGTCAGAGGGCAAGTAACTCTAAAAAGAGCCCAAGTCTAGTCATAAGCGTGATACTTCCTTAATGAAAATCAAAAAGTGGCGGAGGCAAAAACATATAAAGAATTCAGAAGGGTAAACAAAATTCGAAACCCTACAGTAAAGACATTTGCAAGAATATTCAAGCTGACCTATAGTTAAAACTTCCTCTCAAAACCAAAAACATGCAGTAAAGACAAACCATCAGAACATCATGGTGCTTATTAACAGTAGACAAACCAACCAGTGAGGCCGACAACATTTCAACAGAAAAACTAGATTCATAAATAGAAACAATTCAGAGTAGTTGACGTGTATATCTCAGGACTTGTATAGTACTATGAGATAATCTCCTGATGTCTATCTTCTGTATACTCTCCCTCCATGTTTGATAGGATTGATATTCTTGTACACCATGTAAACACCATGTACATTGATACATATGCAAAACACCTCTCTAAGGTCTCTGTTCTCAGACCGGTCCTGAATCGATCTTCTACTAAGCAACCGTCTATGATTGAACTTGTCTCGACCAGCTTAGCTGCAGCAACGACCACCTCTGGGTACAGTACACTGATCAAGGACCAGTTTGAAACCACCAAACTGCAACATTTAGGGGAAGCAACCTTATATACAATGACATAGATCAAAATATGTCCTAAAAGGAATAGTTGCATCTATGATTTGATATGGTCAGTGTAGAGGATGTTTTCATTGTGGCGCGCTATAGCAGTGGTAAAAACACCAAAGAAAATAAAGAGTTAAGACACGCTTTAGATGGACGACTAATAATAATATGGAAGTAAGGACTATTGTAACACAGGCAGGAGCATGTTTGCAACCCAGCAGAAAGTGAAACTATATAGGAAAGCATATAAGTGACCATAACTTTGAGGCTACTCCTATCTGAGCAGGCAAATTGTACATCAATTACCTTTTAAGAAGTGCTCAATCGTGCATCCTGTTACTGCAAGATAAAAGCATACATTTCTGGAGCTCCCAAATCATTTCCCTTTTACTCAACCAAGAAAATAAAGTGATTATCACTTAATCCTACGTCCAGTATTCTGCTAGGTGATAACTGGCAATTAGTTGGGCATAGCTGTCTGCCTATGTGGGATAAATCTGCTAGGTTGTGTCACCTCCTAATGTCAAGTTTTGAGTAGTCATGTAGAGCATAGGATTTGTACCGACACAATTTTAAGAAGTAATATACATGTCTAGAAGTAAATCACACGTCAAGTATTACATGCAATGAGATCTCCAGTTCTTTTAGTCATGTCTCTCCAGGAAAGATACTATACGTAAAATGTTTTTAGATCAATTATGCAAAAGAAATGTGTCAATTGCGTAAACCTGAATTTCTTTTGGGTAACACAATGCCATCACCAAGATGTTTCTTTTTCACAAAATTAACTGTTTTCTGGGGATATAAACTCAATATTAGACGTGTGGCACCATAAGGATAAGGATATAGTGCAGAGCCAGTGATAAATTCAATACCTTTGCAGATGAATCAAGGACTCCATCTTCGATTTTCTTGGATACTGTTCTAGCAGCGATAATGAATGCCTGCACCATGACATGATGTGTTTGTGTTTTAAGAGGAACAAACTGTACAATTGTACCAAAAGCACTAGGGATAAACCATCACCTCCTCCACATTGTGTGCACTTTTCGCTGATGACTCCATAAAGAAGAGCCCGTGCGTCTTGGCAAAACTTTCACCTTCCTCATAGCTGACAGTGCGCCTATCAGACAGGTCACATTTGTTTCCGATCAGAATTGTGGTCAGATTGGCTCGTGCACCTTCCGTTGCTTCTTTCAGCCAGCATGCAACATGATCAAAAGTCTCGCTCCTGGTGTTCAGGTCAGTGAGCCACAAGCATATAAGATGAGCACCGTCTGTATTCAGAAACTCAAACAGCACAATTACCTGGTGATGTCATAAACCAAGATGGCCGCAGCAGCTCCGCTGTAGTATGATCTAGTAATACATCTGTATAATTCTTGGCCAGACTGTATAATGAAGAGATAACAACAGTATGATAAATCACTTCAAATAACTGCATTGTAGATGAACTGAAAGTCTTGACTCTCGACAGATAAGTTGCAGGTAACAGAAGCAGCAGCATAAAAAGGAAGGATTCAAGCAAGGATGGTTGATTATGAGCAGAGACCGTGTCCCAGATCTGGAGCTTGGTGGGCTTGCCGTCGATGTCGACGATTCGCGTGCTACAATCCCAACCGATGGTGGGATCGAGCTCAGAACGGAACCTCTGGTCCGTGAACCGCAGCAGCAGGCACGACTTCCCCACGCCTGCGCGCAAACAATAATCAGCCAAACTCGGGGGAATATATTTCCTCTGATCCCAAGGAACAAGAGAGGGAGATGATCATAATCTAAGCTGATGGGGGCCGGGGGGCGGCCAAAGTAACAGACCTACATCGCCGATGGTGATGAACTTGAAGACCTGGACATAAGACACTCCTCGTCCTGGCGTCTCCATCGCCAGCAGCGATTTCACAGGGGGCGGCTGCGAATTCGGAGCTCTCGGTTGGAGATTATGTATGCTCGAGCAGTCGAGCGCGCTATGCCAGGGTTTAGCGAGCGCGTCAAAACTCTTAAGAAAAAAGAAATTGTGTTTCCCTGCATGCGCTAGTATATATTGATGAGTCCCAGCACCGTACTCACAAAACTTTAACTTTCTTAATCAAATCATGGTAATTTTATAAAAAACCTTCTAATATTTATAAAAATCAATCTACAATCTTTTAGCAAGTTGTAATTTTACAAAAACTCTCTAATATTTATACATGGATTAGGACCAGTTAAATCTCATATTTAAATTAAAGCATGAGAGAAAAGAAAAAAAATCTACATGGATCAAGACCGGTTAAATCTCTTCATGTGGTCTATTTTCGTAGCAACGCACGGGCACATTTGCTAATATTTATAAAAATTAACCACTTGTTATAGTTGTCCTTTAATATCATCTGTTATTTTTTATTAAACTTGTGTATCACACGTGTTCTCAGCAATTAAATTATCAAAGTAACGCTCGATAGGGATTTGAAATTTTCACGGATTTCAGTCAAAAGATAGACGTGACGGACACAGGCACATAGCACTTGTAGTTTATTATTATTACGGGCACCAAACGAACGGCCCGCCAGAACAAATAGAGCAGGAACGTCGTCCCTGCTCCAGTCTACAGGTTGGGCGGTGGTTTCGTCTGATCCGTATCTGGAGGCTGGAGCTGGTAGCAAACCAATGCTGTACAATATTCCACTGTCTTTGCTGATTCAGGCGAGCAGGCACAATGCAGAGACTAAACCGCATCACGTACAAGGTATGCATGCAGTGCAAATACACACTGATGAAGGCATTATACTACGATAAAGCAGCGTGCGTAAAGAAAATAACAGAAATGTGACACCAATAAACGCGAGACATAGCACAAGTTAAAATGACAGAACGAAGCTGTTTGTTTCTAAGTCTTCTGTACTCAGGTGCTACACTATGCAAGTTTTACAGTATACCACTTTGTGCAATGCCAGTATTCACCAGTGAACCACAACACTCGTTTGTTAGTCATACCCATGTTACATGAGCCAATGAGATGGCACTTCCCATACCCTGCATCTACCGTCAATGTTGGGTTTCTCACTTTTGAGTTAGTTGAATGCCGAAATCCAGGGAGGCATTCAGAGGGCAGGTAAAACAGGCCCAAGTTTTTGTTCTCTACACAGACAATTTCTGCACAAGAAGGATCAATGCTGGGTGACCATCTTTTCCTTCACTTCTGCTATACATCAGAGCAGCTACTGCCTACTGGTATGGTTTATCATATCTGTTACCAGAAGGTGGGTAAGATTGTCGTCTCATGGAATTCTGGAAATGTCCTTCCTTATTTCTAACAGGAGGTAGTCCTGTTCCTGTACTTTGGCTTATTGATTGAAAGTTAGGCTCAAAACCAGACAGGTAGCCGGACATCTGCATGCCTTCGGGTTCATAATGGCTCCCTACAACTTCAGTGCTATATCCTGGAAGCTGTTGGTAGTAAGTGCTGTTGCCCAGCTGAATTGCTTCGTTGATCTGAGTTGACTGAAACCACACATTGTCACTGTGTATTCCAGTATTTGGATAAAATGATTCTGTGGAGCCAATAGTAGCTGAATGTTTCACCCCACCACCAGAGAACTGTTGGAAAGGAAGAACAGAAGATAAGTTCTCCGCATTGCTCCCACCCTGAAACTGAACAGGAAGACAACTCTAAGCATAAAACATGATACTTTCTTCATGAAAATCAATAAACAAAATGCTGACGAATTGAGAATCTAGTAGTGTAAAAAAAAAATCAAATCCAATAGCAAAGACACATTGTAAGAATACTCAACCTAACCTATGGCAAATTCTTTCAATCAAAACTTAAAACATAGTAAAGAAAATAATTAAGAACAATAACATTGATATGACGAACCAAAAGGCTACTGTGACCCAAGTATAAATTGTAAGCTACTGTTCAACATTTGAACAAAAAGTAGTAGATTCATATACAGAATCCTGTAATAAGAATGAATGATTTTAATGTTTTCATTGTTCAGAGGTATAGTGCCAGTTTGGTTGTACCTGCTCCTTTGAAAACCCTCCGAAAATTTCTGGCTGTCTTCCAAATGCTGAATTTCCTAAAGCTCCTAGAGTGGGTCTCTTTAGTTCTTGAGTAGCCTGGAGCCGCATACACAATGCAGCAATATAAATGCAGAATAATAATAAAAAGCACAAAGATGTTTGATATATGTTTCTTACCTGCTGATATCTATTATTGCTTAGGACATCCTTATTAATTGGTCTGGTCAGGCTTGGCAAGGGATTGAAGGTCTTAGTTGATGATATGGTCCGAGTATTGTCCTCTAGGTGGATGCTGTCCATCAAAGCTGTTTCATTCATTAAAACCAGACCCACTGCCACAACAACAACAACAACAACAACATAGCCTTTTGTCCCAAGCTAGTTGGGGTAGGCTAGAGGTGAAACCATGTTAATATCCTTATTCTGGGGGTTGTAAAATCATTTTTTCACAAGAAACAGTAACCCTTGAAGTCATGTCAAAATGCAATCTGCCGTATGGAACTTTCACATTGAACATATTTTGTTCCAATCTGGTTGGTCAGAAGAATAACATAGTGACTGGAAAAAAAGAAATTCTTTGGGGCATCTTGCAAGATTGTGCAGTGAAATGCAGGAGTAGGATATGGATAGTGTTGACTTGCAGCGCAGACTGATGTTGTGCATGGCCATTGGAAAGAGGAAGGAAGAATGTTATAAGTAAAATAATTAAAGATAAAGGCTAGAAAAGATTAAATTATAAGCTAATAAAGGAAAAACTCCAAATTCCCACCCTCAAGTATGGACAAAGTCTGGATAACCCCCTAAATATGTTTTGGTTCAGTTTGCACCAGCAACTATCTTAATCGATCCTTCGTAAGATTGTCTTTTTTGTTTCTCCATGCAACAAATGTTGTTTTAAGTTGAAAGTTTGTGGTATAATTGAGGCAATCATAAATTATTTTTAAAAAATACATTATGATTTATTTATCATTATTTTGAAAGCCTATGGTATATAATAATAAATTAAACATATTGATATGGAATTTTATGAGAAATAAAGATGACAAATTCGTATTGTATTTTTTTAAAAAAAATATATGTGGCCCTATATCATCCCACAAAATTTTAATTTAAAACCCCACCTGTGCATGGAGGAACAAAAAATACAAATCTTACAAAGGAGTAGATGGATCAGTATTAATCTTATCACTGTCAGCATCCAAAAGAGCCGTGTCATCACTGGCCTGAACACTTTTCAATGCCAACTGCACAAGATATTTTAAAGAAATCCTTAAGCACCAGCACTAAAAAGTAAAAACGCAGCAGTCTTTAAAGCATTAAGAGAAAATGAACGAATGAAAAATTGAATCCGCATATGTTCAGCTTAACAAACCTGTTCCGACCGTTCCTTCTTTAGTTGCTCAGCTATTCCTTCAAAGGCATAAGAATATTCAAGCGCGTTCCAGATGGTGTATACAATGTCGTCAAGATTGCTCTCAACAAATGGATATTTTGATTTTACTATTCTTTTTAAATGCCCAGTATCTGTAGGCATCTGCTTTGCTTTGAATCCAAAAAAGGAGAGCAATGGAAGAGTTAGCAAAGTTACATGTCTAGTTTTGCACCATAACAATCTAAATAAAATAGAAATACCTATCTCAATTAAAGCCTTATTTGGCAATACATAACCAGTGCTCTCATCTTCTTGACGAGCTATACGATCTCTCCACTCATGTAGAGCCTAAGACAGGGGAGATAAAGAATAAATAGGGGCTGCTCATTATGTAGGCAATATTTCAACAGAAGAAAAACTGGATACATGGTATAAATCTTCCACACAAAGACAAAATGAAAAATTTTGGGTCAGTGGAGCAAATGAATTGAGTTGGTATTTACAAAAATGATGTCTTAACTATGGCATCACAGAAGTCAAAATATCCAAAAAGTTATGAAGTCTCACAAAGTTTTCTAAAAACAAAACTCAGTCCATGGCAAGATTTGGTATCTAAAAGCTACAATTATAGGGAAATGCCACGTTGCACGCTAGACCTATTCAAGGCAGAATAATAAGAATCATGCGATAATGTATAAAGTATGTTCTTACAGCAACAACAGCCAGCTGTTTTGCATTCAGTTCATGTTCCTGCAACCTGTAATGGTATACTTCAGTTAACCAGATAGGTACACAAAATATACTTCTGCACACTATGGAACAAGTTTAGGAAAAAAAGGAAGCAGCATTCAAACCCATATATGTGGAGATAGGATGTATCTGTCAGCTGCTCCTTTTCATAGAACTGTAAGCAAATTTCATTGCTGCGCTTATGAACCTGCAGTAATCAAAACTCTCATTAAAAAAAACTAAAACTACACATCAGGACATGAAATTTGATTCATATGTAAGTCCAAATAACAATTGGTTTAATTCAGGGATCATGGGTAACAAAGAGATAGCAAAAATTATTAATAGGATGGCATAAAGATCAATATTTGAGATCTGTCATGCAGTACTACATTAGGGGTCATTTGGTATGGCTCATTGAGTCATAGGTGCTTTAAAGTCTCCACTGTAGCATCACTATTGTGCACTGTAATGCAGAGCCAGTGAAGCCAAAAAAAACTGGCTTCACCAGCTCTCTACTGTTTCTAGTTCGTTCCTCCCTCGAATGGTGAAGCTGCTTGATGCTACAGTAGCGGTGGCAGGTGAAGCTGGGGCCTCCCCAAACTGTGCCAAACGGCCCCTTAAGGTTCGTTCAAACAGGTAGAGAATTCCAAATTGTGCACTTTCATATGAACTCAACATATAAGATGGGAGCCAAAATAAAAGGTTTTACCTCTAGAAGAAGATCATTTTCAAATGTCGACTCCCTTTGCAGTCTCTGTTTCATTAAGTCATATATGTACAGCAGATAGTGTGTATCTTCTCTAGCATACCTGGAATAGCAGTAATATCAGTTGCATATAATTGATGAAAATCGGTAATAACAAAAACCGAGTAGACTAGAGAAATCAACACCAAACACAACATAAAAGAAACCCATGATAGAGTTTATATGCACATTACTTGATCATTTCATCCGGAAGTGGCCTAGATCTCCAGTCTGCATTTTGGTATCTACAAGAAAAAAATGTATTCTTTAATCAGAACAATGATACAGGGAGTTCAGAGTGTATCCAATTATTAGGTAGAGTCATACTCCTTCTTTGCTGTCACTCCACAGAAGTGAAGCAATAGGTGCTCTAGGCTGTTTCTCTCCATCTGTAAGACCCTAGAAGCCTGATTGGGGTTGAAAGAAAAAAAAATCCAAGCTTCGGTCTATTAAACATCAACATGAGTAAAGTACAAGAATTATGGTATTATTGGACCTTATTTGAACTATACCTGTCCTGTGTCAAAAAGATTGCATACGTAAATGTGGAAATCCCGCTGGAGCCACATTATATCACGATCCGCACCATGCATTACCTATTTGACAAAGAACAAATTAGCGACCAGAAATCTGAGTGCATATAGACATCATTACCTATTTGACAAAGAACAAATTAGCGACCAGAAATCTGAGTGCAAATAGACAGACACCACTGGAGTTTTTTGAAACCTTTCTCTTGGTTGGATCTTTAAAAGGTTCTTGCAAGTAGAGACCAATGTATATGCGAAGCTTAAGAGTGTCCACAATAAAGTCTTCTGTTCTTGTTGAAATCTGCATCAAGCAGGTCATACCCTGAAATGACCTATATTGATTGTGCTCCAAATCTACCTGAAAATGAAATAAAATCAGGCAATGATTAAGTTGTTTACATCATGAAGGCCTTAGAAAATGTTCTATTTCATGCCAGATGGTCTAGAACATAAAAGGGTGTACAATAAGAAGAAAGAAAACATGGAACATTAGCTTGTTGACAGCATGTAAAACATCATACAGAAGAAACTTCCTACCAAAAAAACATATAGAGGGAACAAGAAAGTACAAAACATTGGTTTAATCTGACTTCCAAAAATACAAAGTTACAATAGGCTCTCATATTTGTCCTTAATGTGATCCATATGATGGGTGCTTTTCCAGTGGTTCTAGTATAAGACTATCAAGTTCAATGTATACTACCACTAACACATCAATAACGGGAGCCATGCTTAACATAAAATATTTCACTGAGAACTACTACGATGACTTATGTGCAAGAAATAAACTTTGCAAGGACAAATGTCCAGGGAAGCATGATAACAGTTTTTCAGACAGAAATGCATGCAAAGAGGACACAATACTTGACAATCTCGAACTTCAGTATTCAATACAACATAAGTGGCAGCTAAGTATGGCATATATGCATTTGGAATTTATAAACAACAAAGCTCAATTGCAAATGCTTACAGCAAATTCAGTTACACTCTTCAGCTTTTTAGCTAATTCCATCAAGCCTTTGTGATCTTCAACCAGAGTAAATGGTGTATCCTCTAAATCAGCTGGCTTTACTGGTTCATTCTCAGGAACATTTCTGTCAACAAACTGTTCGACAGGAAGTTTTTCCTGCAAGAGAAGAACTTAACACTTATGGTACATGTACATGGACAAGGATGCAAGCAAATAATTTGCCAAGAGTAAGTACAGAAGATAAACACCAAACATGGAGCCGTCCTATGATTTTTTTAAAAGAAAAACATTTACGTGGTACATATCATTGTTCACGAGGAGACTACCTTTAACTTTCAAATATCAAAATGCATAATGATTCTCTAATACCAAACAAACCGATTTCCTCAGTCCGCATGCTCATTGACTACTTATGCTCGTCAAAGATAAACAAGTTCCCTATTCCACAACAACAAAATCAATAAGTCATCTGATGCACAGCATTTCCTCTTTTATTTGTACACACGCTATCACAAAAGTCATCTCCTCAAGTTCAATTGTCAATTTAACCCAAAGAAGATCGATCAAACTATTTGAGTACTTGTACTCATTCCACGTCCCACACTTTGGATTGGACAAGGCCCAACTCCTCCAAGCCAAAACACACCAAGCGATGGAACGGGGACACTAGCATTTAATTCAACAGGTGTTTGGTCAAGAATCAAGACTCAAGAAACAAACAATGTTCCGTACATTGATTCGTAGCTCCTCCATTCTGATTGAACACGCAACACCATAGAAAGAGAAGTGGCAACAAAATAGTCACTAGCGGACGAAACAGAAGACTGACCAGCGGGTGAACACGCCGGGTGCCGTCTTCACTGCGCTCGAGCCAGACATGCTCGAACGGTTTGTAGTTATCCACAATGATTTTGTACACATCCTGCGGCCGGGGTATGCTTGGATCGTGGAAGGGCACCTTCGGCTTCGTCCCCGGCGGGGTTCCCCTGTCCTTGGTCAACGCCCGCACCGACCCGGCACCGAGAACGGCGCCGGAGGCAGGACTCCCATGTTCCAGCCCGGTGGCCTTCTTCTTCTTCTTGCCGTGCGTCACGAGCTGGAACCCGTCCCCCGCCTCCTCCGGCGCGGCCTCGCGGCCGGTAATCGACACCGAACTGAGCGGCTGCTCGGGGAGGCGCGCGCTGCTCGTGAAGGTGTGATGGCGCGCCGAGTTGAGTAGCCGTGTTCATCGGCTGTTTCATGCGTCGGCGCGGCGGACCCAACCCAAGCAAGCCTCGGGATATGTATGGATCGGGACGGCGCAACGCATCAGCTCACCAAATATCTATCTCCTCATTTATTGACAGAGATAACGCCGTGATGTCGATCCCTCTCGATCTCCATGTGTAAATGCCTGTGACGTGAAGACCAGGTTGGTTAAGGTAAAAGCGAGCATCAAATTGCCCGTCAATCAGTGCGGTGCGTGCTACTGTACTAAAATTGGGGATGCCCAGTGGTAATAATGTCTGATTCCAGAATGATATGGCATTTCAACGTTGTCGGGGCTAAAAAAGAGCATGGAATTTAAGTTTATCCACTACCACAATCGTTTATTCTCAGCTCACATCTTGGATGGCTTATTATTCCTGAACAACAGGATGCGACAAGTTTATCTTTCTAAATTACAATTACACAGAGCAGAAGGGCACGCCGTTTTCACTACAAAATGACAAAAGGGCACAAGGGCAAAAGCGAAGCTGTAGCCTGTCGTAGAGTATAGTGACACTTGGAAAAAGAGAGTTTTGGCCGGTTTCGTCGAGCGCGCTAATTTGACAAGGTCACAGCTCGCTCTTGTCAACCGTCCGAACAGGGACGGCGGGGATGGACTCCCACCACTCCCTCCACCGCCGGCCGCCCTGCGGGTTCGACATGGCCTTGGCGATCCTCGTGTTCGCCGCGAAGCCGCCGGCCGCCACACCGATCAGGATGTACTTGAACGGGATCACGGCCACCACCACCGCGGATCCGGTCAGCATCCATATCATTGTTTCAGTGTGCTGCATATATACAATGCAAACAGAACAAGGTGAAATGTTACTTACTAGCACCACATCTGTCAAGTGACAGAAGAGAGAGCGTAGAACAGAGTTAGCCCAGCAACCGAAATGGCGGCGAGGATTGAACAAACGACCACGACTGTGCATCAGATGCAATGGTAGCTGTACCTTTGGCGACCTTGCTAGCGCTATTGACCAGAGTCTGAGGATGACGATGTTTGCTGTCTTGATGTACTCGTGCGCTTTCTTCAGGCTTTGCTGCGCTTCCACTATGCTCTCCATTGTAGTCTTGTCTGATGATGTATCGATGATCACTTCCGAGCATATCTTGCCGACCTTTCTTTGCCTGGCCCAAACCATCGAGCCAACTGCTAGTGTCAGGGAGGCAGATAACACATAACTGAACCACTCACTGCATGAGGAAAAAGAGGTACATCACGTTTCCTGTTCCATTTTCTCATTCCAATGACCAACGTTTCAGACACATGACCAAGATGATCAACTTTAGTTATATGTGTATGCTTACTTGTATATGGTCAGCAACGTTATAACAAGGATTTTAGTTATGTGTGTATGCTTACTTGTATATGGTCAGCAAAGTTATAACAAGGATACTGCCAGTAACAAGAGGTCGCTCCCACGATGTTATCTGCTGGATCACTGGAAGCAATTTGGCGATGGGACCGACCAACCCCTGCATAAAAGGCAACAGGATGCTGATTTTATGTCCACACAGGAAGGGAGATAAAGCTACCGAGTAAACATTAAGGAATTGATCTTACCACCAGTACAAGAAGGCTATCGGTGATGCCTTCCTCCCTCATCCCCTCAATGGCAACATTGGCAGCGGTTACTTCCCTGGCTTCATCTTTCGCCTGATCGATCTTGTTTTCTAAGGATGCCAGGGGCTGCTCGTGGCTACTGGAGTCAGTGTCATGATCTTTTGCTATCTCCGCACTCATAGGTATCACATAAGATTTGCTTAAACCCTTGAACACATATGATGCACTCAATCGGGTGATGGTGGAGGTCTGCTTCAGGTTGCTCGCTAGTTGTTCGAGTACAAAATCACCTTTCGGCAGGTCATCATACAGTGAGAACACTAAAAAGCTAGAAGGGGGCGGCGGTGACATCCGTAGCATCTCTCTTGCAGCATGGAGCCTTATTACCCCCAGTATGATTCTAGAGTGTACCTCCCATTTGTGAATGGGGGATGCTATGTCGTACATTGATATAAAGCGGTGAATAAAGATAACTTCTCTTATCAGAGTAAGCCACATATCGCGCCTTGTCGAACTAGTCATCTCGGGGAACTCCAAAACCAGAGGTTCTGATCTGCACAGATGAATGGTTCAGGTCTAAGTCTAATTGATCAACAAGTCTAAGCTCTTCGTACAAACACTAAAAAGGTCTATGTAAGATAAAACTCACAGTGACTCAAACACAATGGCTTTGTCAAACAAGGGCACACCAAAAGGGCCTGTTGAAGCCGTGTTAATTTGGTGTTGTATTCCAGTGTCCGAAAGATCAACCTTGATAGCCGATTCATATGAAATTTTGCCAGAAGCCTCAAAATATAGTGCCTTGTTTGTCAGAGTCACTCGACCTAAATAAACTCAAAAAGAAGAACAATGCAAACTAGGTTATATGGTATTTACTAAACAGGAAACTAGTAATTCAGATTTACTAGGATGTGAGAGGAGGGAAGCAGAATTAAAAACAAAGTGATCAAATTGATTACCTGGCCAACTAGTGGTTCCAACATGCCTCACTACCCTTTGTGTTCCGGCTGTCCCCTCCATGTGCAAAATGAATTCATCTTCAGCAAATTCAATTCCAGTTGGAGTTGGCAAATTTTGCAAGAACTTGAATGACCTAAAGAAAAAGGTTTGAAAATGTTATGCTTAATACAGTTGACACCTATAGTAAGAAATAAAGAATATTTGATCCAATTGTGAAACAGGTGGCATACTTATCCATTTCTTTCAGGAATCTATCATAAGCAGGATAGTGCAGCCTGTTAGCTGTGGTAACAGTGAGAGCTTCAAAAGCGAATCTAGCATTGACCACGTCACAAGCCAAAGGGAATACAGAACCAAACCACACGTATGCTTCTTCTCCAACAGTTGGCTCTTCATTCACCTGTTAACCAATTGATGCCTTAGAAGAAATTGATCATGATATAGTGGTAAGCATTGATGTCTTTGACATGCTTACAAGAAGTGGCATGATATCTGAATAGAACAGTGAAGTCTCATCACCCATCACAGCTTCATTTGCTCCAAGTGGCTCCTTTCTGTCTTCCCTTTCTTTTGCTATGCTCTCCTGTAAAATTTAGCACATCAATCAGTTCAAGATTAAAGCATTTTCATATGTGACATACATATGCTTAATCACTCACCATAGTTATCTGTTGATCTGAAGGAGTCGGGGTTTCCCAAGCTAGCATCATATCAAAAGTGAATCGACTAAGTGATCCCTCACTTATTTTTTCTCCTATATCATGAGACGTGATGATTTGCAAGGCCTGAAGGCTACAAAACTCAACTAGTTTTCTTGAGTAGTTGTCAACTGCAGCAGTCTTTAAGCCCAACTCGAAATCTGCGACCAAATCATTAACACTCCTGTCCAATGTCCTGTGTGGCAATAACATATATTAGTTGCCAAAACTTTCAAGAAATAGGCATATTAAGTTTATTTTCTTAGTAAATCAGTAAAAGGCCCAAGCCGAACAATGGTAAGCCCTCATTTTTAAGGACATAACTGGCATTAACACCTCCTATACTGATGAAAAAGAGAATTGGATCACAAGTTCAGGGGGTAAGCATTAAGGCTTCAATAAAAGATACAGATATCCATGCATGTCTGTCTCTGTCTATAACTAAAATTCATCGTCCAAACTGAACTTGCAACAAAACAGGTTTGAGAATCAGACATAACAGAATTTGGAAGTTCAGTTCCCCAAACGTTCAAGTATGTTCCAAACAAGTTACGAGTTTCTGTGAGTTCTGGCCATCTTGGAAGTTTGGTATACTGAGTTTTTTTGCAGTGGGCATGCAATTCCACCCACCCAATTCACATTCAGACAAAATAAACAGAAACGAGATTGGCTTGGCGAAAAAGTAAAGATAATAAGCTCTGAACTTGTAATTGACGTGGTCAGCTTCGATACTTCTACACGATCCAATGCAAGATTGCACTTGCACTTTCCGAATATTATGGTCTATCTTTTGAAGAAGGACATCAGCCACCAAGAACTGAACTGTGCAAATCAACAAACGGAAAAGAGACGGCGAGCAGCGCACGCACAGGGAACATTGCCGGACCACGTGGTTGGCGATGGAGGAGAGGTGCTTCCGTCCGCCGCCGGGCTTGCTTCCCGTGCCGGATCCGGCCGCCGGCGCCGCCCCTCCAGCGTCGGCGGCCGGCAACTTCTTCAGGTTCTCGACACCCATGTCCATGGCTGCTACTGCGGCGCCGCCGGTGGTTCGCACTGGTGGATGCGTCTGCGCGCAAGAGGCGAGGCCGGTGGTCCATCGGGCTCAGTGCGTGCTCCTATTCGTTGGTGCGTGGCTGGCCGTGCATGAGCACATGCAGCTCGCCACCTCGCCCCGTCTTCCGCCGCACGCGTCCCCTCCATCCGCCGGCCACGTCCTCCTCCCTTCCACCCCACTCGGCGGCGCAGCAGGGAAGCGGCACAGTCACCGCCCGGCCCATCCTGTGGACTTTTCTTACTAGGGCCCACCCTAAGATATGCGGGCCGTGCGTGTCAGTCTGGGCCGTAGTGGGCTGATGATCTCGGCTTCCATCCCATGTTCGACTCGGCTTCGGCTTGTTCCGCCAGTAAAAAGGAAGAAGAGGGCAGCGGCCACGCGCATCGCAACCGCCAATTCCGCCATCGCTCGCACCTCGTGCCCCGAGCCACCGACCTCGAGAGACCGATCCATGGCGGCGGCCTGCCCCGCCTCGCCGGGCGCCGATCCCGACGCCACCGATGATTCCCGCCTCCCCTCCTGGATCATCCTTGACGACGAGGCTTACATCGAGGACTGCGACGACAACGCGACCACAGCTAAGGGCGAGACGGGCTCGTCAGGCTCAGGGCTACGCGTCAAGGTCTCCTTCGTCGCCGCCGCCCCGCCGCGCCTCTCCCGCTGCTGCATCCACGGCCCCAGGCTGAAGGAATCCCACCTCAAAGGGCGGCCGAGCATCCATCAAGCGCTGGAAAACCTCGCCCTCATCAGTATCGCCTACGGCTGGGACTCCACGGACTACTTCTTCTACAGGGCGGCGGCGGGGCGTGGGCAGCGGCCGTCGATTCAACCTCTCCCGGAGATCGACTCCTATCTCAAGCAAGTGGACTTGGTGATCTCCGTCGGCTTCCTGCCCTGCGGTGGTGACGGCGGCTTCGTCGTCGCCGCTCTTGGTTTGCTAGTGGGCAAGCCCGACCGCGAACTCCATGTCTTTCGGTCGGAGCGGGGCACATGAACCAAGAGCGTGCTGCACCATGGGCGCCACCGACTCTGCAAGGCAGAAAAGGTGATCGCCGTGGGAGACGGCAAGCTAGGCTTTGTCGATCTCTTCAAGGGAATTCTTGTCTGCGACGTGCTCAGCGAGAACCCCACGGGCCGTTTCGTCCCCATGCCCAAGCTGCTCCCCAACAACCAGAAGAGCCTGCCCGGCGGTGCCAACGACCTGCACCTTGCCCGGCCGTTTCGCGACGTCGCCGTCTACGCCGACGGCCTGATCAAGTGCGTCGAGGTGGAGCCTTTGGCACGGCTCACAACCCATCAAGTGCCCCGGGTCACCAAGAGACGCATCATCCCTGAAAAGCTACCTGACGATGTGTCGAATTCAGATGAACTCAACGACGCGGACTTGATTCCTGATCCGGTGGACATAGAAGAGGTGGAGATAGAAGAGCAGGTGACCTACCGCTACCTTGGCTGGAGGCTCATCGTGTGGAGCAGGACACCTTCTTCCACCTGTTGGCGCAAGGAGTGCTTGATCCATGTCGATGACATTGCTGCCCCCAACCCAACGCAAGCTGCCTTGTTGGCTGAGTTTGGAGGCAGCGGAACTCCTAGTTTGACATTGAAGGACCTGTACATAAGTTTCCCCTCACTGAGCATAGATGACAGCGACGCTCTTTACCTCACCTCCAAGGTCAATCCATCGAGGGACAATAAGGAGATATGTGTGATAAAGGTTGACATGGGGAAGAAGACACTGGAAGAAATTTCGCCGGTTCTCGAAGAGGGAGACCGATACGGACGACTAAACTATATTTCCTGTGCATTATCCAAATATTTGAATACTGAATCAGGTAACAAAAGACTGCATTTTCTTTCCCATATTTGTTGCTCTCGTCTCCTATATTGATTATTGAACCATTTGCTGTTCTGTTTCGAATATAGTTTAAGTGGGTTGTTTTGCACTTGATTCCTTAAAAAGGATCACTACCAGTCCTCTTCATTCCCACTGCTATAAATAATGCATGTACCATCGGCCGTCGATTCTAAAAAAAAGATATAAATGCTATATACCGTTGGATAAAGCATATAATCTATAGTTTAGAAATAATATATATTTTGATTCAATTCCATTCGGGAATTCAACTGTGATTCTTCTCTCATCCTTTTTCTTTTGAGTTGGTGGGAAATATGCCTATTAGTAGTATTCTAAATCTGGGCCTGGTTTCAACATTCTATGTTGGTAATGGCATTGTTGAATATGATATTGTTTATGTTCAGAATAAGTGCCGCTACCATTTCTAATGTTTTTTATTGCTACCTTTGCATTGGATAGATAGATCTCAAATTGGTGTGCAGAATGATGATTCCTTCTCTGACTCTTCTACTCTTCAGGTATTTTCTGAAATTCTTATGTCCATCGCTTCCTTTTCATGCAATAAGACTTGTTAACGTCTGCATCCAACCCAGGAAAGTTATGACGTAATTTCAGCCAACGATGTTCCAACATATTGCGTGACCCAACCAGCGACTACCATCCACCTACACAATACTATGGTGGTTCCTGTGCCCCTTTACCACCAACCACATGGCCAAGCTTTGGCAACTATCAGTTGTCGTCGCCTCGACATCTACCTATGGTGGTAGAACCGCCATTATGTCTGCAACGACCACCTTTATCAGGTAATCAGAATCAGAACATTGCCAAAGATTGAATATAGTTGCGCTGCTCCCCTATCTTTGAGCAATGAGCAGTAGCAAACTTACTTGTGCAAGGTAGTGCATTCTATCATATTATCTTATCCATGTATGAGTGATTTTAATGTGCGAATACTTTGTTATCTTGGTTCCAAATATTATGATAAAACCTAGGTGGGTTCCAAGTAGTTGATAATAGCTATGTTATAAACTTTTATACGTCTGTCCATTTGTCCTAACTAATGAGTGTTTATGACTTTCTTCTAACACTGTTAGTTGGTAATGGCATTGTTATGTTGTTGTTTATGTCTTCTACTAATGTTTTTTCTACCTTTGCCTTGACTTAGATGGAACTCAGATTGGCAGGCTAAATGGTGATTCCCGCTCTGCCTCTTCTGCTCTTCAGGTATTTTCTTAAATCATTATGCCCATTTCTTCCACTTCATGCAAAAAGATTGATTAACATTTGTATTCAACACACAGGGAAGTAGCAACATGATCCGATCCAGTAACCACTATCCGCGTTTGCAGTACCATAGCGGCTACTATTTCGCTTTACCCCCAACCACATTGCCATGCTTTGGCAACAACTATGGGCTGTTGTCGCCCCTGCGTCCGCCACTGCCGCCACCACCGCCACTACGCTCATTATGTCAACAACCACCATTATCAGGTAATTAAAACATCGTTGAAGATTAAATTATAATAGCTCTGCTCTCCTTTCTTTGAGCATTAGCAACAACAACTTATGCAAGATAGTATATACTGAAACCTTGATGTCGTTGGTTTTCTAAAAAAAAAGTAGAGTGCCATTCTTGTATAGTCTCTTGTCCATGCATTAGTGATTTTAACGAGCACATACTTTTGTAATCTTGGTTCCAAATATTTTTATCAAGCCTTGGCAGGTTCCAAGTTGATCATGGCTTTGTTATAACTTTTTTTTGTCTGTCAAGCAGCCTAACTAGTGAGTGTTTATGGTTTATTTTCATGTTTTTTTCCTTTTTTTGCTATAGATGGAACCCATATTGTTGGCCATAATGCTTCTTGGCCGGTCTCTTCTGTTGGTCAGGTTCGTGTTTGATGTACCACCATGGCATCCAGTTCGTCCATATATCTTCTGTTCACACGTCTATAATAAGTTTAACATCCTTTGCAGGCAACCCAGGAAAGCACCAATAAGTAAGTTGTGCTTAAACCCGGCGATCAATATTCATACCTCGGAGACGCATATACAGCAGATACCAGAATGCAGAAGTAGCCATAACAATGACTGTGTTGAATAACCCCGTTGTTCTTTATGTGTTGGTTTTCTTTACAAGTTCCGTAAACCAAACCCTTTATAAACATTTAAGGTATAGCATCCCCAGGATTATTGTTTTCTTTAAGATGTGCAGCACGTGCATCGGCTGTGTTCTTGCGGCCATATATTGTCTACATGTCTTTAGTACAATTTTAATGGTGATGAAATTCTTGTCTTGTCTATTAATTACCACTATCACACTCTTGATCTAATGTTAGGTATTTTCTTGCAGTGATCGAATGCATGTATAAGGCATACTTCGACAAATAGCCTTCTTGGTGAAGCATTGAGACAAAAGTACACGGTGACTACTACCTACTAGTACAATAACCGTATTAATGCTATGGGCCTATGCCTTCATTGACACGAAAATATATAAACTATATGTGTCGCCGTGTGAAAGAGTTCTAGTGTAGAAAAAAGGCATGCAACATAAGTTTTTAACAAAGCATACAACATATGTTCTATAGGTCTTAAAAAATTAAAACAACTAGAAAAGAAACACAGATTTGCTGTAGCACATAGATTTAATATAGACAAAACACTCCACAATCAAATGTACCAAGTAAAATACATTTAGTCCATTTTAATGTATAAGGATTTTTTTTAGTTTACACCAAGTATAAAGCTATTCTAAATTTGACTAAGTTTATCAAAATCAGTAATATATGCAGACATCAAATGAGCACCATTCCATCCATTATGAAGTGTATTTTTAAAAGTTTATTCATTCGGTGAAGTAGATGTTAATATTATTTTTTATAAACTCTGTCAAAATTATGGTAGTTTGACTACTCTTTGATCCTCATTTTAACAATCTGGGAGTAGTCAAACAAATAAATGTAAATAGAACAAAAATTTAGGTATATAGTTTTTTTTAGAAAACCCAGGACAAACACAGATACTTACATGTCCGCGCACTCATCCCTATGAATACACGTACAAAAATCCTACCTCTATGAGCACCCGGAGAGACTGGGCCTGCAGATTTGATCTTGAGATTCAGACGCCTCACTGTCGATAGAATCGTCGTATACCACTGAAACAATAGTGCTAATAAACTTCTGTAATAAATACAGAAAAATACAACACTCTTACCGAGTCAAACTCAGGTGAGCATGTAGCTACCAACCACACGGGCTTGGTTCTAGACACCGCCAGGCTCACCCTAGAGATGCGCGCGTAATCAAGCCCAAAAGTTCTCCGGGCCTTGATTGTAGATCTGGGCCGTAGTCGGCTGACTTGGCTTGTGCCCGTGCATCGAACTGAAAACCTTCTTGTGAGATCTTAAGACGAGTACACTCGTAGAGGCAAGAAGAAGGTATCGCCGAGGGCTCGCCCAAAGGAAGCACCAAACGCTTAGCCTCGCAAATAAACGCCTTGCCATGAAGCAATTCCTCCCCCAATGCTGCACTCCTCCCATTTCCACTCCCAGTATATATATGCCTGCGCACAAACAATAGCTTCCCCCATCCTCGTTCCAGCTCGATCGCTCACCGGCTCGCCCGCCTGAATTGTTCTGAGCTCGTCTGCCGCAGAGGCAAGGGCCATGGCCACCGCGGCGGCGCGCACGTACGTGGACTTCGCGCCGCCGCACAGCGAGACGGAGGATCCCGGCATGGTGTCCCTCCGCATCGACCTCTCCGCGGATCAAGAAGGAGCAGATCAGGGTGCAGATCGACAACTTGGGCACGCTGCAGGTGCGCGGCGAGCGGCCGCTCGGCGCCGACGGCAGCCGCTGGAGGCGCTTCGGCAAGGACTTCCAGGTCCCCGACACCTGCGACACCGCCGGCATCCGCGCCAGGCTCGACAGGAACGGCCTCCTCCTCATCACCATGCCCAAGCTGTCCGCGCCGGCGCCGGCGGCCGAGGGCAAGCAGCCGCCGGAGGCACCAGCAGGCGCAAACACGGGTCGCGCAGCCGCCGCCGCTGGCCAAGACCATAAACCTGCAGCTCGTCATGCCGCCGGTGCAGAGCGTGCTGCAGAAGCTAAAGAAGAGAAGGGCCATGAGGAGGACGCCGACGGAGCAGCCATGGACCGTCCAGGCCAAGATGAAGACCATTCAAGCAGCGACGACGCCGCCGCAGCACCTGCCGCTCGCCGGCCGGCAGCGTACGGCTTCGCCAAGGACAGAAGGAGGAAGCTACTGGCGATCCTTGCCGTGGTGCTGGCCCTGGTTGGAGCTGGCCTGTTCGCGAGGCACAGGTTGATGGATCCATCGGCTGATACGGGGCCGTCAGGCAACCATATTGTCAGTTTCTCGGACAGCTGATCGTGTGGCGCATCCAGCAGTGAAAATACTTCGTACACACTCCCTGAATAATGTACAAACGTGGTATCGCTTAACTACTGTACATATGCTTATTGATGGTATACAAACGGAAAAGAAAACGGAAAGTTCAGACTTTGGAAGGACCCGTGAAATGGGATTGCTTATCATTCATACATTCTGTGCATACATACAGTACTCCGTATATCCAAAGCAAAACGTGTTGGCTGCCGTTTCCGTGCTCGTTGGTCCTGAAGCAATCCCTTTCTCCTCAGACATAGCGCCACTCGCAGTCTAGGAACTCGTGTATACGTAAACTAGCATCCACAAAATAGTCAAAATTTTATTTGGATGTTGCCGCGGCAACAAGGATATGCCAAGCATACGCTCTCCGAATAAACTCTTCATCAGGTAATCGACACCGAACTGAGTGAAATTTTCTCGCAACAGAACACGATCTCGCGGAGTACAACAAAACTGTGCAATTAGTTTTTGATTTCATTTACATTTAGTACTCCATGCATGTTATGACATTTTGATGTGACGGAGAATCTTCTTTTTGCATAGTGAATTTGGGAGTAACTTTTAGATCTAAACAAGGCGTGGATTGGAGGTTCACAAAGTAGCTTGTCGGATCTCCGATCATAGGGCAGTGTGCAGCTAATAGCGGATACAACACATCAACATCGAACCAATCGTTTTCTTATGTACCTGTATGGCTGTATCCTAAATTTTCACCAGCAAAGACCAGAACAGAGGGCACCATCCTGTTGCACGCAAGCTACCACGTCCAATAAAATTGTACAGTGTACACAATATGAAGCTACACAGTCGAAATGGCCTTCTCTTGCTGCATCACCTGATAGCTCCAAGAAGATTTGCACCTCCAAGCTTAGCACCAGTTAATTGCTGTTAACCAAATTAAACATAGTTAGAATTCAAGTTCAGACATCGGTTTGTTTTGTGCCTTGAGATGTGTAGCGACTACTTGTGCAAAACCTGAGGTAAACTGAAGTGCCCAAGATCCTTTGGCTTTGTAATTAAGGTAAGACGGAAAAAAACTAGAGAGCTGAATGAAGAATAAAACTTACAGTATCACGCAAGTCAACTTCTCGCAAGTAAGCTCGCTGAAGATTTGCACCTTGCAAGTTTGTTCCAGACAACTTAGCGCCCTGCACAAATCAGAATGAGCTCCACACATGATTCTGAATTATATAAGTTACGGACCAGATAAGGAGTGCTGTTAATGCTCAATCATCTTTATGACTGCAGGTTTCGATAAACAAAAAGAAAGAAATATGTGGCTCGTTTATAGAACGATTCCAAACAAAGTAAAAAACATTATATATTAAATTGCATCACAGCTTAACAAGGATTAGTACAGTTTCTCTTATGCAAAATGTCACATAGATATGGGGGGAAAACATGACATGTCTATATGTCAACACTACTATATTTTTAGCGTCATATGTTAGCACTAAACTCCGCCTATGTTGTCTCAACATAGCAGGTCCCAAGCCCTGGTAAAGGAGGAGGGTTGTGATAGGCTCGGCGAGCCAATGTAAAACCTAGCCACTCATATGGAGATGAAACCCAAGAGAATCCCGTTGGGGCGTAACCCTCTTAGCGACGCGCCATATCGGAACCCAGGTATGGTGTTAAATGAGCAAGGGCCGGGCCGTCTCCCCCGAGACGCGCCGTGTCGTGGTCTGGGCACGGTGGCAAGTGAGCAAGGACCGGGTCGTCATTTCCTTAGTGGCGCGCTACATCGGCGCCCGGGTGTAGTGAAAAATGAGCAAGGGTCTTTGCACTTCCCTCGACGGGTGCGAAGGGCAAGGAAGCTAGCCGAGCCAACTAGGTTTCGGGTGGGTAGTTGGAACGTAGGGTCTCTAACGGGTAAGTGATCCTTTAATAGGTATTCAGATTAACGCTGTTCTTTACCATATGGACCTTCCCCAGGTCCTAGAGGAAGAGTACGGTGGGTGGGTTAGCCCCAAAATCATGTAAGTAGTAACTTACCTTAATGGCCTCCTGATTTCATCCACACCGAATCCATGAGAACCATCTGAAATATAACCAGAACACTTTATACTTCGTTGCATATGTGATGCAGAGACGATTTCACAGCATATGCCGATGTGTGTTTCCGTGAGTTTGGCGACAGAGTTGCCCATTGGACAACTATGCTCGAGCCAAACATCATGACTCAAGGTGGTTTTGACACTGGAGATCTCCCCCCAAACCACTGCTCATATCCATTTGGCACGAGCAACTGCACAGTTGGGAACTCCACAACTGAGCCATACTTGTTCATACACCACAGCCTACTGGCTCACGCATCAACTGTTAGGCTCTACACACTGCATGAGACCGCCTATTAGACAACACCAATGTACTTGCCCTGATAATCCTTTTAATTGACTACTGCTATAGAACAAGCAAACGATATTAAGTTTCTGGCACAATTCTTGTAGTACGAGTGATGGACTGAACGCAACAATAAATCCAATACTTGGTTAACATCTTATGCTTATTTATTTAGGGAACAAGTTCAAATTACTAATTTCTGTTTTCCCCTAACTCTAATTTCTGTTTTTTTGCCTTTTGGGGTTTCACCTCTAGCCTACCCCAACTTGCTTGGGACAAAAGGCTATGTTGTTGTTGTTCAAATTACTAGCGTAAGTATGGATAAAGTTTGAATAACCCCCCAAAGTATGTTTTGGTTCATTTTACACTCATAATTATCTCAATCAATGCAATCTACTCCTTTGTAAGATTTGTATTTTTTGTTCCTCCATGCACAGGTGGGGTTTTAAATTAAAATTTTGTGGGATGATATAGGGCCACATATATTTTTTTTAAAAAAATACAATACGAATTTGTCATCTTTATTTCTCATAAAATTCCATATCAATATGTTTAATTTATTATTATATACCATAGGCTTTCAAAATAATGATAAATAAATCATAATGTATTTTTTAAAAATAATTTATGATTGCCTCTATTATACCACAAACTTTCAACTTAAAACAACATTTGTTGCATGGAGAAACAAAAAAGACAATCTTACGAAGGATCGATTAAGATAGTTGCTGGTGCAAACTGAACCAAAACATATTTAGGGGGTTATCCAGACTTTGTCCATACTTGAGGGTGGGAATTTGGAGTTTTTCCTTTATTAGCTTATAATTTAATCTTTTCTAGCCTTTATCTTTAATTATTTTACTTATAACATTCTTCCTTCCTCTTTCCAATGGCCATGCACAACATCAGTCTGCGCTGCAAGTCAACACTATCCATATCCTACTCCTGCATTTCACTGCACAATCTTGCAAGATGCCCCAAAGAATTTCTTTTTTTCCAGTCACTATGTTATTCTTCTGACCAACCAGATTGGAACAAAATATGTTCAATGTGAAAGTTCCATACGGCAGATTGCATTTTGACATGACTTCAAGGGTTACTGTTTCTTGTGAAAAAATGATTTTACAACCCCCAGAATAAGGATATTAACATGGTTTCACCTCTAGCCTACCCCAACTTGCTTGGGACAAAAGGCTATGTTGTTGTTGTTCAAATTACTAGCGTAAGTATGGATAAAGTTTGAATAACCCCCCAAAGTATGTTTTGGTTCATTTTACACTCATAATTATCTCAATCAATGCAATCTACTCCTTTGTAAGATTTGTATTTTTTGTTCCTCCATGCACAGGTGGGGTTTTAAATTAAAATTTTGTGGGATGATATAGGGCCACATATATTTTTTTTAAAAAAATACAATACGAATTTGTCATCTTTATTTCTCATAAAATTCCATATCAATATGTTTAATTTATTATTATATACCATAGGCTTTCAAAATAATGATAAATAAATCATAATGTATTTTTTAAAAATAATTTATGATTGCCTCAATTATACCACAAACTTTCAACTTAAAACAACATTTGTTGCATGGAGAAACAAAAAAGACAATCTTACGAAGGATCGATTAAGATAGTTGCTGGTGCAAACTGAACCAAAACATATTTAGGGGGTTATCCAGACTTTGTCCATACTTGAGGGTGGGAATTTGGAGTTTTTCCTTTATTAGCTTATAATTTAATCTTTTCTAGCCTTTATCTTTAATTATTTTACTTATAACATTCTTCCTTCCTCTTTCCAATGGCCATGCACAACATCAGTCTGCGCTGCAAGTCAACACTATCCATATCCTACTCCTGCATTTCACTGCACAATCTTGCAAGATGCCCCAAAGAATTTCTTTTTTTCCAGTCACTATGTTATTCTTCTGACCAACCAGATTGGAACAAAATATGTTCAATGTGAAAGTTCCATACGGCAGATTGCATTTTGACATGACTTCAAGGGTTACTGTTTCTTGTGAAAAAATGATTTTACAACCCCCAGAATAAGGATATTATTTGGGTTTCACCTCTAGCCTACCCCAACTAGCTTGGGACAAAAGGCTATGTTGTTGTTGTTGTTGTTGTCATATGTTAGCACTACTATCGGTTAATATGAATATTATTCATGCCCTATATGCTGCTCCCTATTAGTGAACTGGTAAAAGATGTTTAAATACTGTATTTATAAGAACTCATCAGCATTTTAATCAAAAAGGAAAATGATCATACACTCCTATGACAGCAAAAAAGTAACATATCCACCGATCCTCACTTGGGATTAGTCAAATAAATAAATGTAATTAGAAAATGGGTGTATTTGTGAGAAACATGTATGTACTACCAATAGAGCATGTGAGATTTTGCACCATTCTCAGATAGCATATTCCTTCAAATCTTATTCATATGGTGTGAAACAGGTAACCTAAATAGGGAAAATTATAGTTTCAACTACATGGATATTTTATACCACGCTAGAATACAAGCCCGATAAGCTGAATCCTTTAGCATGAGGCTTAATGATTATCACTGTCACAAAGTTACTTCAGTTCTACTTCTAACAAGAATACACATAAACATTCCCTGTAAATCATGTTATACGAATTTTTAATTTACCTTGAGATTGGCTGCTTCAAGGTTAGCTCCTCTCAAGTTGGCAGACGTAAGGTTAGCAGTCTGAAAATCCATGTGAATTAACAATAAGAACACGTAATAATCAGCTTCCAAGATTTTATGGTTTCTGACTTGAGAACAACCAGTCCATAAATATCTTTTATTTGCAGCAATCCAGGGAAATAATACAGCATATCCCTATGAAGGGAAAACAAAGAGGCATGTCTCTCTTTTTTTTTCTCAAAATAAAAAAGAGGCATGTTTCCTGCCATCCTGCGTATTATTCGGTAAGCACTTGTGCTGCCACATTTTGGATGCTACAACATATAGATGGGATGAACTATAGGTATCTAAACGCCAGCAGCACTAGAAGTAACATCCAGCAAGAGGAAACACAGAGATAAACTATGATTATTCCATTGTTCATAATGATTTTTACGTTGAACATAATGTATTTCAACGGCAACTGAAAATGTTGAGTTTCATGCACTATAGTTTGCATACCTGTAAATGGGCAGAATGAAGATCCGTTTCAATGAAGCTACAACGTGCTAAGCATGCATCTGCAAAATAATCAGAGCATACAATATTTTTGTCATTGTTGCTATAAAACTTAAGAAACACAATTTTTTTATAGCAACTCTGTGATGGATCTTTCAAGAATACAGAAACACCAAGTTGCATACCCAGTTGTATAGAAATAGTACAAACTGCAAAGATCTACACCAATGCGGCAATGCCACAGTAGTCATGAACCAAGAAATGAAGGAACAGATCAATGTCAGCACCGTTACCTTGCAGATTAGCACTTCGAAGGTTTGCTCCATCCAGAATAGATTCTTGAAGGTTTGCTCCAACAAACTCACACCTGTTGCTCCAAAGTGGGTGAACCGAACGAATGCAAAATTACACAAAAGGAAACTGAATGAGAAAAAAGGGGGAAATTTACTCTTAGAGCCTATTCAAAAAAGACTACAAGTAGCTTGCCGGGGTGTCTTACTCACGCAAATTCGCATTTTGGAAAGATGAAGATGGAGCTTCCACCTGCTGATAAGAATAATAGAATATAGAAGAGAGGCATTATCAATAAAACGTTTCATTTTTATAGCAGTAATCTAAGATAAGAAGCTAGCTAAGAAAAAGTGCTTTTATTTCATTTCGATACAACTGAAACATCAAATACAGTCACAGATGAACTAAATTAGCATAGTTGCTACGCCTGCTACAGCTAAGCAGCTGATAAGCAACAATAAAAAAAATTTGTGTGATTGATTTACCCCGAACTTTGCTTTGTAAAGGTTAGCACATGAAAAATCAGTGTTCTTAATGCACGCATAACTGAAGTCCACCTCTGACAGATCCTGTAGAGCATAAAAAAACAAACACATTTTTTATAGTGCAGGTTGTAAAATACAAACAACTATAGCAGAGAGAGAAACATTTGTTAAATCTCTAATGTACACCACACAAAGATAAGCTAACAGCACGGTACAGAAATCAGAGTATCGTACAGGCTAAGGCTAAACAACAGCCACAATACCAGAGAAACAATAGTCAATACCGCCAGGAGAAAACAACAGAAGCAAGTATCCCAAAGATCTTACAAGCTTAGACAGATCGAGGCCCGATAGATTCACGCCACGGAACCTGACTCTCTGAGCCTGGATGCATTTTATCACATCCTTTCGCGTCAATTCAGCCTCTGAACTGTCAACTTTCTTCCAACCGAGCCTCTCATTTATGTAATCAGCTAAGCCCTACAGCAGAAACTATAACCTTATGAACAACAGTTTAATCAAATAACAATTTACAGAGAAGACGAGACGGAATTGAGCTTTTTTCTTTTACAAGCAACTGGTAGTACTCTGCCTCGCGCAGCAGCTGCTGGTAGTCGGACTCCGACAGCACGGGGATGGCGCCGTCCCTGAGCCAGTTGAGCACGTGACGGAAATGCTTACCGTCCCTGTCCACGAACACCGTCCCCTGCATCACAATGACACACAACCCACTCGACTGATCCTCTGAAGCCGCACAAGAAGCAGAGAGCGCTCCGGGCCGTACCGTGGTGGGGTGGTGCGGGAGGGTGTGCCGACCGCTGAACATGGCGGCGAGCATGGAGTCGGGCTCCCGCTGCGTCAGCGTCTCCACGGTCGTTGCGTACTTCTTGCCCCCTGCGTCATGGTAAACGAACAAGACCTTTGATTCGCGCCCGAATGGCAATGGGGGCATCGGATCAGGGATGGGGGGGAGGGTCAGACCTATGTTGAGGAGGACAGGGGCGGAGGAGGAGGAGGACTCCGGCGACTGCATGGGCGCGGTCGCCGGATTCGGCACCGGCGGCGTCGCAGGCGGAAGGCGTCGAATTGTGGAGGGGGATCTGGCAATTCTGGTTCCTTCGTCTACCTGCCGTCCTTGCCGGGGTTTTTTTTTTTGAAACGCCCCGCTCCGCCTGGGTTTTACTTTTTTTTCTTTTTCGTTCCTTTTTTTTATTTTTTCTTTATTTAACTTGCACTAGCACTATGAAAGTGAAGTCACCATTGTTAAAACCTTAGCTCGCCAACTTCAACTTATCTAGTTTCCCCGACTTAAATAATCCTTCTAAATTTTGGGTGATGGTACCCGGGTTAGTATAGGGAGCTTTAGTATATTGTAAAATTAAAAGGCCTTTTTTTCTTAAAATTAAAAAGGCCTTTATCATCAGACAACACACCTGTTGGTGTCGAGTTTGACACGGTTACACCAAACAGGTAAGAAACGATGACGTGGTGTTAGGATTCACAAGCTAACACGACAAGTAAACTCGGGAACTTTTTCTCTTTTTTCCTCCCCTCAAACAATGTACATGGACCGCCTTTTATAGTAGCGATTCGATTTCCATTTTACCATCGATACCCTCTACCTGCTTCATACACGCATAACCTTATTAGACAACGGCATGGGGTATCGATGGAATTTTACAAGAAGACAAATTCAAATTGACTACGCTACCAAGGACCTCCTCCAAACGCGCCTGCGCTTTGCTCTTCGTCCTCGGGCGCGGACCTATCTTGAACGCGACGCGATTCCGCATCGTCTTCAAACGCGGACCTCTCCTGAACGCGACGCGGCTCCAGACCTTGTCTTCAACCGCGGACCTTTCTTGAACGCGACCCGTCTCCGCACCTTGTCTTGAGAGCGCGACCTTCTCTTAAGCGACCGCGGGCCGTCGCACCTTGTCTTGAGGGCGCGACCTTCCCTAAGCGTTTTAGAGCCGCGCGCCTTGTCTTGGGCGCAGCCTCCTCCAGATGGCTTCAGAGCTGGGCACCTTGCTCCGAAATGCGCCGAAGCTTCGCACCTCATTCCGAGGCGCTGGCCTCGATACCTTGCCTGAACACGCCACCTGTATAACCACGCTAGAAACAGGTGCTGGAAATAAGAAGCTCAATGTGACCTTTTCTTCAGTTAACAAAAAGGAACGAGGTTGGCTTTGACAACAAACAACTTTTAATAAGGACCTTTCTCAGATTGTAAAAGTGGAGGTGAGCTCTGCTAACTAAAAAACCCCAACAACACCTAAAAATAAATATTGCATTTTAAATTTCTATTTATTTCCATTTCTTGTAAAATGCTCAATTTAGTGCAATAACTTGGCAAGTGGGTTCAAATTGATCCAACAACTTGTAAAGTGCTATAATGAGAATGACTTGACAGGTGGGTGCAAAATAGTCCAACAACTTATAAAAACGCTTAATTTGATATAATAATTTAGCAAATCCGTGTATTTACAGTCCAGACTTTACAATGGAATTGTATAAAGTAGAGTAGATGGACCTATGAATAATTCTTATATTTTTCCAGATCTCCCACACCTCTCAACTACGTACAACTTATTTATTTATTAGTCCAAATTCTAAATTATAAAATAACATCATTAGAAATATAAAAAATGGAATTAAATGAGAGAGACTTTGAAATATTTATTTTTTATGCTTCTGCTCATGTACTCAACAATTCTATAAAAAAGCAAATTTGTTTATGTCATATAAGTTCGTTTTCCCTTTCTAAATAAGTATAGGAGGCTTTAAAAATATTTACGCTAAGCTACTAAAATGTACTATTAATATGTATAAGCATATTGGTTTCTTTTTTAAAGTTGAACAATGAATATAATCAAATATGTGGAAAACAAAACGGATGAACTTATCAATATTGAATATGGCATTAATATTCTTAATTAAAATTGAAATACTATATCAAAATAATTAATTTAAAATATAACATTCATTTTCTAAACATCAAAGGTTTTGTTTTAGTCAAATATGTTGCCATCACAACGTGAATAACAATGGAAAAATAATATATAATAATTTGCTTTGATGTGAATACACTTTCTATACGACCCAACATTAGCAAATACATTGTTGGTGTAACGGTTGGACTTCTGATGCACCAATTTATAAATTTATTACACTAAAATGAGCATTATTAAATTTTTGGACTATTTTGCATCCGTATGTCAAGTTATTGTACTAAATTGAACAATTTATAAGTTGTTGGACCAATTTGCATCCACCTGTTAAATTGTTGTATGGTGGGTGCAATTTGTTTTAAAAAATATTATCGATGATGATGACTACTCCGTGCACCAGAACTATAAGTAACCGCGCATAGCTATCCATCTACCACTTATTACTAAGCATGTGCTATTTGTCCAAAATGATCAGTTTTAACACTATGGTAACTTGGGCATCTTACAAGTCTATATAACCTTCTCTAAACTCCAATCCCTTGATATGGCCATTTGAAGCATGGAGAGGATCAGCCCCTTAAATTGGTTAGACAATCACAATTTTATGTGAATGCCGAATAATCCTGCGTAGGCATAATTGCACTAACTAGACTATAACCGCGTTGTCCAAAACTAAACTAGCTTGTTTTGCAAAAACTTCTTTGTGTTAAATCAACTTTCTAGACAACGGTCCAAGATCTCTTGCTGATTCATTTAGATCCACTTTAGCTAATTTTAGACCTCACTCAAAGCTTTAGTGTTGAAAATTTAAAAGCCTCTTGTCGTCAAACAAGAACACCTAAAGGTAAAAATGAGGAGACAAGCATATGAAGTCTCATGGGAATTGAGACCAAGGTTGCCTGAACGGCTCTAGATAGCGTCATCCGCGGATCCTTCTCGATCCGAAACGCAGCGTGGCCATCGTCGTCTCTTCCTTGCAGCAGCTGGTGCTAAACCGGTGCCGTGTACTTGAGGCCCCCACTTTCCCGCGCCATCAATGCGCCGGGTCACCCCGCCCCCGCCGCGCTGGCGAGCCCCTGCCCCTCCGTTTGCCCCCGCCGTCGCTCTCGCTCGCCACCGCCTCTGCTTCGCCAGCTAGCTAGTCGCTTTGCTCGCTTCTGCCTGGCCCGTCTGCCTCTCGCATCGCAGCCGTATGTATATATCAGTCAGGGCCGGCCGGCCCGTGTAAAAGCTACAGTTCGTTCGTTGCAGCTGTGCGCACGCACGCACGTAAGCTAGCTAGCTAGCTAACCCGATGATGGAGTCGATAATGGAGAAGCCGACGGTGGACGCCGGCGGCGGCGGCGGCGGAGGGGGGATAGCGCGGACCAAGTCGGACCAGCTGGCGCCGTCGCAGTCGTCGCTGAGCCGGACGCCGTCGGCGGAGACGGTGCTGAGCAACGGCGGCACCACCAACAACACGGACGCCGCCGCCGCCGCCGGCAGCCTCTCGCGCAAGTCCAGCTTCGGGAGGAAGCGGCGCTCGGCGTCGGTCGGCGGCAACAGCCGCACCCACATCCGCAAGTCGCGGAGCGCGCAGCTCAAGCTGGACATCGAGGACCTCGTCAGCGGCGGCGCCGGGCTCAGCCGCGCCTCCAGCGCCAGCCTCGGCTTCTCCTTCACCTTCACCGGCTTCACGCCGCCGCCCCAGTACTTGCACTCCGCCGACCAAACGCACTTCAGCGACGACGACGCCCGTACGCCGCGCTGCTTTCATATATATCGTCATACATACGCTACTCGCTACATATACTATATATATACTCCTGCTGACAGTAATCTAAACTACCGTTATATGCTGCCTGCAGCCATGGACATCGAGGCCGGCACGCGGCGGCGCAAGAAGCTGATGACGGAGCCGACCTTGCCGATATACCTCAAGGTAAAAACGCAACCAAAAACACCATGCATGCTGCAGCAGCATGCTATCATATATTCATACTCTCAGCGGCGGCGTGCATGTATATATGCAGTTCTCGGAGGTGAAGTACAAGGTGGCGGTGAAGGGCTCGCCGCGGGAGATCCTGGGCGGGATATCCGGGTCGGCGTCCCCCGGCGAGGTGCTGGCGCTGATGGGCCCCTCCGGCAGCGGCAAGACGACGCTGCTGAGCATCCTGGGCGGGAGGGGCGGCGGCGGCGCCGTCGAGGGCTGCGTCTCCTACAACGACGAGCCCTACTGCAAGTCCCTCAAGCGCAGGTAACCTACCTACCGTGTCGTCGTCATCCATGCGCGCGCGCCTTAATTGCACCACTGCTTTAACTAGCTAGCAGGGCATCTAATTAGTAATTTTATTCATTTATTTATTTTGTTAAAAATTTGGTGCTGGTACTACTATTGATTTCTCTGGGGCAGAGCTATTCATTGGATAGAGGTTCTTAATTACTTGTGTGGTCAGTAGCTTTCGGTGGGTCCATCACCCGCTGATGAGGTGTTGCTCGCAGCTACAGGTGGTGTCCATGCACGCAAACCTGTGCCTGTCGAGCTAGCTGGTACGGCAATTTGCCAGTTCCAGTGTAAGGCCAGTCTCATCGGGGTTTCATGGCAGTTTCATGGTATTAAATGTGCTGATGTGGTAGAGAAGAGAGTGAAGAGTTTCATGGGATGTGAGAGGAGTTTCATCACCATGAAACTCATTTGGCACGGTTTCATAGATTCTGGTCTTGGTAACCGTGTGATGAAATCCTGCACTGAGACTGGCCTAATGTTTCATAGAGTTTCATGCACATTAAATAGGGTGCCAACTCAGCATTTCAGATGATGTGGCAGAGAGTTAATGAGGAGAGAGATGAAATGTGTTTCATCTAGATGAAACTCTGTATACACGGTATACACGGTTTCCAACTAGTTTGTGTCTTGCATGCATTGCCTATGAAACATCAAAATGAAACAATGCATTGCATGGACCATTTCATCCATAAATTAATTGTCTACTTGCTTATGTGTCATTCTTGAAAACACAAAAATGAAATCCCCACTGGTACTGGTCTAAAAAGACACTCGCTTAGCTAGCTGCCTAGCCATGTTTCACGGTTATCCTGCTGCTTTGTTAACTGTTCATTCATGCATGGCTTGGCTTCTCTTTCTCTGGTTTTACTGTTCACAAATGCAACTTTTGTCATCGTTCATCATCCTGGAGGAACTGTCATACGGCCTGGCCCAAGACGACGCAGCCTGCGAGAGAACTTTTGTGGCCCAATCCTTATACGGGCCTGGCCTTGTCACTCATCGCCTTGGTTCGAATCCCGTCGGTCCCGTTAGCCATGCTCCCGCTGTGGCATGGCGGGCGGCGCCGGCGACCACTCCCCTTGTCTCCTCCTCTCCGCCGTCTCCGGTGGCTTTCCTCGAATGAATTTATCAAGGGTATGGCGAATTCGTCCGGTGGCTCCCCCTGCGGTGCCCCTCGTGCCCCCGTCATTCCACACCAGCTCTCTCTTGGCCTCATGTTTCATCCGCGACTCGTCTGTCGCTGTTGCCAACCCTGACACCCTGTGATGGGGGTGGCCAAACCACCAGTACTGCTTCGTGGTCATGGATTCAGCGGCGAGATCTAGGGTTGATGCTTCGCCGATCCAGTGAGTAAGAGCCACTAACTAACCAGTGATCCCCTGTCAATCCCGCGTGTCTGCAGCCTGTTCGACAAATTTCCTCAGTCAGCTGTGGTTAGAGGCTGATCCCTCCCGCCTATTGATTTGAGCGTGCAAGTCTCTGTGTTCAGATGTCAACGTCTCCTAAAACGTTGGATTCTCTTACCACCATTCCTGTGAATGAATATGATGCCCCTTATGCTTGTCAATTGTCCTTGTCACAAGGACAACCTCTTACCACCATCTTGTGAATGATTATGCTCCTCATGCTTGTCAATGTCCATGTCACAAGGACTAATGACGGTCTCTGCATATTCCCAGTCATTTTTTTAGTTGTAGCTGTTTTTTTTTTTCAAAACACCAGTACATGGGCCGTCAGATGTCACCTGCCACTGGAATAGTGTCAGTTAAATTGTAGACTAGACTAAATCCAGAAAATAGAGCACCCATGCTGTATCGAGGACAAGAACCCGGGTGGGTAGATTCTACCACAAGAAACTTTACTAACTGGCGTATGATCAGTTTTCTAGTTGTAGCTGTTGATAAAACCTTGTGATTGACTAGTCTGCAGTAGGGTCCTTGGGGAGCGAGACACCAAAGAAGAACACCAGTTTAATAGATCCACTAACCTTTTCTGCCAGCAATAGATCCACTAACTGTTATACTCTTGTTTTCTATACTTCGAATTGGAAAATTTTCTTAATGTAAAACTAGCACTTGATTTGCAATTTAGAATGAGAGATGTGATGAATCTTAGAGTCTAGAAGTTGTCAGGTGGCATATATTTGCAAGATGTATGGTATCTTACAAAATATTGACAATACTCAGTGGCCTCAAATGTTATAGTGATCAATGACATGAATCTTTTGGGGGGCTTTCTAGACATTCTATAAAGTGTAGAAGTGGAGGCCTTGCCACAGAAAGTTAACGGATGTATCAAGTTCCTTTTCTCCTAAAGGGAGAATTTGGGAAGGTATCAAGTGTACATAGGAATGAATCTGGAAATTTGCGGCTGTACATAGATGATCTCTCTTTGTTAGTAATGTTGCAATTTTTTGGCTTTAGGGCTGTACTGTGCTGACTTGCACCAAATATTGCATTGTAATACCTGTTGCTTCAGAGATTGTGACTTGTTAGTGCGCATATTGACATATAGTTGGGCTCACATTTCCTTTCAGGATAGGATTTGTGACTCAAGATGATGTTCTCTTTACCCATCTTACTGTGAGGGAGACACTGACTTATGCGGCACTACTCCGTCTCCCAAGAACTATGACAAGGCAACAAAAAAAAGAACGGGCAATGGACATCATATATGAGCTTGGCCTTGAAAGGTATACCGTGCATCTTACATTTTCTTCATTTTTTGCACGTTTATTCTTCTTACAAGGTTGTTTAATTTGGTGTCTTCAAAGGTGCCAGGACACAATGATTGGAGGATCTTTTGTGCGTGGGGTTTCAGGGGGTGAAAGGAAAAGAGTTTGCATTGGAAATGAGATTCTGATCAATCCATCTTTATTGTTTCTTGATGAGCCAACGTCTGGGCTGGATTCAACTACAGCCCTAAGGATCGTTCAACTTCTTCATGACATAGCTGAGGTGAGGTGGAAGTAACTACTAACAAGTAATGTCAGATTGGTTGTCATCTGTTCAGCTCGTCCTTAATTTAGTTGATTTCTGCAGGATGGGAAGACGGTGATCACCACAATTCACCAACCATCTAGCAGGCTGTTTCATAAGTTTGACAAGCTTATCCTCCTGGGTAAAGGAAGTTTGCTATACTTTGGGAAGGCAGCTGAAGCCATGCCCTACTTCCAGTCCATTGGATGCACCCCACTTATAGCGATGAACCCAGCAGAGTTTCTACTGGATCTTGCCAATGGCAACACTAACGATGTTTCAGTTCCTTCAGAATTAGATGACAAGGTGCATATGGAAAATTACACTTTGGAGAATAATAATTCCAAGAACGACCACAGGCCATCAGCACAAGATGTTCATGAGGTGAAGCATGAAATCAATGTGCTGATGTTATGATGTATGAATTGGTTTTTAATTGTACTGAATAATATGTTTGTGATGTTATGCAGTATTTGGTAGATGCCTATGAGACCAGAGTAGCTTTTAAGGAAAAGAAGAAGCTTCTAGCACCACTTCCAATCAGTGATGACTTGAAGGCAACTATAACATCATCGAAGAGAGAGTGGGGCACAAGCTGGTGGCAGCAATATTCCATCCTCTTTTGTAGAGGGATCAAGGAAAGACGGCATGATTATTTGAGCTGGATGAGAATAACTCAGGTCATAGCTACATCGCTTGTCTTAGGCTTACTGTGGTGGCACTCTGATCCCAGCACACTAAAAGGTCTAGAAGATCAGGTATACACACACAACTAGCTATTTGATTCAGCTGAGTTATTTCCCATACGATTAATTGATACATCGTATCATCATAAGACGATGCCATCTTGTGGATGCAGGCTGGCCTACTGTTTTTCATTGCTGTGTTTTGGGGTTTCTTTCCTGTGTTTACTGCAATCTTCACATTCCCACAAGAGAGGGCAATGTTGAACAAGGAGCGTGCAGTTGACATGTACAAGCTCAGTGCATACTTCTTGGCCAGAACGACTAGTGATCTACCACTTGACCTTTTCCTCCCTGTCATATTCATGGTTATAGTCTACTTCATGGCAGGCCTCAAAGCAACTGCCACACATTTCTTTCTTAGCATGTTGACTGTCTTTCTCAGCATAATTGCTGCTCAGGTATGAAATAAACTCAGAGCTAATTTTGCTATGCGATATTATTTCCATCTCCTGTTTTACTCTTTCTAAAAGGAAAAACCTGAACATGTGATGTGCTTGCATCTTCAATTTTCATACTGTTTTTTTTAATTACTGGCTTACTAGTTACAAACTTACAGTGTACTGTTATAAATGAAGAACACAAGCCTCAAATTGCCAAATAGATACAACCTCAAATTACCAAATAGGTAGTCAATAATAAATCATTTGGGATCAATGAGAGACGTATATTGAACTTCTTCTCTTGTCAATTCATATTATTACACATTGGTTGATGTTATAATATACTGCGCAAGGATATGCAGTGATTATTTTCAGAATTAGTGGTCTCAACAAAAGGTGATGTGCAGGGATTAGGATTGGCAATTGGAGCTACCCTGCTGGATATCAAGAAGGCAACAACTTTAGCTTCAGTTACCGTCATGACGTTCATGCTAGCAGGAGGCTTCTTTGTAAAGGTGAGTGTATTACCTGATGCAGCACTGAAGTAGTTACTGCACAACTAAATATGAATGTGGATCACGCAAAACTTCCTTAGTTGCTTGGATCACTGAATAGATCTGTTCTAATTCCACTTCGACGATCTGCAGAGGGTTCCACCGTTCATCTCCTGGCTGCGCTACCTGTCCTTCAACTACCACACGTACAGGCTCCTGCTTAAGGTGCAGTACGATCCCGTGCCGGAAATCCTGACCACCACGGCTCACATGGACAACGGCGCCACCGAGGTGGCGGCTCTCGCCGCCGTGATAATTGGGTACCGGGTGCTGGCTTACCTGTCTCTGAGAAGGGTGAAGACCCGGAGCAGCTAGCACATCGCATCACTGGGTTTGAGCACTGACTGAGCATGAGCACCTGGAGGCTGCAACTGCAAGGATAACACTTGCTGTTTGGGTTTGTAGGCAAGTTTGTGTTATATTGCGGCGTGAAAAGATGGAATTCTTTTACTTTTCTGTCTTTCTCAATTAAGTTCAGAGGGGCCCGAAAAGGCCAAATGCGCATACTGAACAACAAGAATCTGTAGCGAGTATCAGGGAGAAGCTGTGTTGTAATTTTTCCTTCACAACGATTACGTGTTTAAAGTGATCCTAAAATTAATAAGCATGAGTTTAGATTTTGGGGCATATTCTTAGGATAGGTAGTTTTAGGACAAATTCTACTCACACCTCCAAGCGATGCCTACACTTCAATGAATGGACATTATATGTTCTTCCCGATGGACGGAAGCACAGGGTGAAGATCTCATGTTCTAAAATTAAGGCTTATATAAGGGCGCAGACATTTGCATCAGTTTGATTCATCTGCATCACGCCTTGACGGTCGTACTTCTGTGGTGCTTTCTGTTCTACTCCCTCCGTCCCAAGTTATACGTAGGTTTTGACTTTTTTACATACATAAATTTTGCTACATATCTAGATACAGATATGTATTTAGAAAAATCAAAATCAAAACAACTAAGCATGTAAAAAAGCACGGAACTTATAGGCTCCATTGATCATTCCAACTTGTGAATAGGGCGCTCTCTGCTGCTGCTGCTGTTAGGGTAAAAAGGCACACTAGAAAAGGACTTCCAGATCTTGGCAAGAATTGACGGTGTTAACCGATGTTAGGCTCTAACAGGCCTGTACCTGATGTGTTTACAGGGTACACACGGGTATGTCCCAACATATACTAGTATAACATGTTCATGGAAGTACCAGGACGGATAATGGACAGTGAGCATAAATACAGCAGAGAAAATATTGTCGTATCGCTACTCTGGTATCCGGCAGTACGATATATCAGAATAATTTGTCAATAACTTTACAGAAGTCCGGTCCCATCATGGCTGCTCAGTGCTCCATATATTGACATGGCGGTGGTGTAGTCTTCGTCTTTCCGCCTGCAGAAATGAGAGGCAACACAGAAATAAATATTCCTGCACAACTCAAATTTTCCATGCAGATTATGCTGTTACCAAAACAGAATCCAATGTTGCATAGTAGCATTTACCATTGATAATAAAAGGCAGATTTTCAAACTGTATGGCTTTACTATAATTTTTCTACTATTTGTTTATCAAGTAGGGAACTTGCGCTGTTGTCCCAGATCTCCCACACCCAATTCAGTTCAGGGTTCACCAATCCCTAGAAGCATTTGACATTTGAGTAGGTAACTCACCATAAGCTCCACGAATCTCGACTTCTCGCCATTCTTGAGCAAGGGCACAGCAGCAACATAGCAGATGTGAAAGGAAGTCATCACAGCAGCCTCCCTGTCAGAAGAATAAGAGCATCAGAACTTCATGCACTGCAACTCCGGTTAAGAATGTACTACAAAACCTCTTTCTTAGCCCAAAATAAATATGTTGTATAAGTTTTATCAAGATCATAGTTAACCAAATGTTTGCCCTGGATATTCGGGTTATGCAAATGGCCAATCCCAGAGGTAAAGAGTATAGTTAAGAAATGAGCATTTCTAGTTCAAGGACGAATACCGGATCAACTAATAACATGTTCAGGAATATTTACCGCAATGTCCAACTTTTGACGAAGCTTTCTCCTTACACAGCAAGTATAACAGCAGCAGGATAATATCAGGGAGTATGCCATGATATCATTGCAGGCCTCTCCAGAAGCTGAAGGGGTCCCTCAAATGTGTTAGGAGGATTGCTCGCATACAAGGAGCTGTAGTGGTTCAGTCCAATGAAGTCGAACGCATTAATAACGAGCTCAGATTCATAGTCGGTGAAAAATGGAAGGCGGGAACCAGCAATCTTCCTCATGATCTCTGGATAATCTCCAAACACCAATGGATGCAGGATCCTGGAAGTTTGTTATATTCTTGTGTCACAATTAAGAACGAGGGTGAAGTGAACTAACAGTTCAGTTTTCTTTTTTCTTTTTGAATGCATCATTATTCAGTCTGAATTCCATCGGTGGATCTCAAGCTTCTTATTCTTTGAAACGACCATATACATTAACAGTTAGTTATAGGAAAACATTTTTTATGCTTAACCAAAATGATGGACAAGCTTTTAACTATTCAGTGGTACAGGGATTTACCTGAAGCAACTCATCAATATAAATAGTTCGGAGAAGCAATTTGTTTAATAATTTAGTGCACTATGGCAATAGTAGAGTCAACACAACGCAACGTACCATCCAAATAAGAAAGTTTTTGCTCTTTCAGTGGCTTCAATATCTTCAGCTAAATCTGTGAATGGATAGAGCCACATGGTGTACATATTCAGGCCGATAATGCCCTTCTGTGCAGCCTGAAATAAAAATAAAGCAACAGAACAATTTTTCCTAACTTTGTAAATAAAATTGAGAAGGAAAAAAGAATCACCAGAGCAGAAAGCTCACTTTGTACTTCTGCTTGTAGAGCCTAACAGTTGATGCGTGAGCCAGTAGGCTGTGGTGTATGAACAAGTATGGCTCAGTTGTGGAGTTCCCAACTGTGCAGTTGCTCGTGCCAAATGGATATGAGCAGTGGTTTGGGGGGAGATCTCCAGTGTCAAAACCACCTTGAGTCATGATGTTTGGCTCGAGCATAGTTGTCCAATGGGCAACTCTGTCGCCAAACTCACGGAAACACACATCGGCATATGCTGTGAAATCGTCTCTGCATCACATATGCAACGAAGTATAAAGTGTTCTGGTTATATTTCAGATGGTTCTCATGGATTCGGTGTGGATGAAATCAGGAGGCCATTAAGGTAAGTTACTACTTACATGATTTTGGGGCTAACCCACCCACCGTACTCTTCCTCTAGGACCTGGGGAAGGTCCATATGGTAAAGAACAGCGTTAATCTGAATACCTATTAAAGGATCACTTACCCGTTAGAGACCCTACGTTCCAACTACCCACCCGAAACCTAGTTGGCTCGGCTAGCTTCCTTGCCCTTCGCACCCGTCGAGGGAAGTGCAAAGACCCTTGCTCATTTTCACTACACCCGGGCGCCGATGTAGCGCGCCACTAAGGAAATGACGACCCGGTCCTTGCTCACTTGCCACCGTGCCCAGACCACGACACGGCGCGTCTCGGGGGAGACGGCCCGGCCCTTGCTCATTTAACACCATACCCGGGTTCCGATATGGCGCGTCGCTATGTGAAACCTCTTTCTTAGCCCAAAATAAATATGTAGTATAAGTTAACTTTATCAAGATAATTGTTAACCAAATGATTGCCCTGGATATTCTGGTTATGCAAATGGGCAATCCCAGAGGTAGAGACTAGAGAGTATAGTTAAGAAATGAGCATTTCTACTTCAAGGACAAATACCAGATCAACTAATAACATGCTCAGGAATATTTACCGCAATGTCCAACTTTTGACGAAGCTTTCTCCTTACACAGCAAGTATAACAGCAGCAGGATAATATCAGGGAGTATGCCATGATATCATTGCAGGCCTCTCCAGAAGCTGAAAAACAACACATAATTACAGTGTAAAGTAATCTTTAGCTAACAGAAGCAACTAAAAGCTCACAAACCATATGGCAGCATTCTATTTGAAAGTATGTATGACTGTATCTGTTTGTTCTTTGCTGTAAAGGAAATAGAGAAGGAAACCTTGGCATGTAAAATAACTGATGATATTTTTCGCTTTTCAGAGAAATGTTCTTACACATTGGTCTGTCCTTGGCGACTGAAGCAATTCTTGAGAAGGTTCCACAGGGGAAAAACAAGGTCTTCAAACCTATGTTATCATAACGAGTGAATACAAGAGAAACAAAATTACGCAGAGAAAGAAAGGCAAGCTAGATACAAAGCTGAACAAGAAGTATAAATACTTAACAGAGTGAATAAAATTATGACAATGAAATCTCCAATGTTCAAAGATAAGGTTAATAGACATACACAAGGCAGGCTCTGAACAGCAGCCAAGTAAATCCGCATGCCACTCGTCGCTGTATGATCCTCTACTCGAGACAAGACCATGTTCATATGAAACTGGTGAAGAACATCTGCATAGGATACACCATCAGAATTACCAAATATATAATAGTATGTACTTCTATTTTGTGGAAGATGGCCTAATTTCCTTTCCAACCTAAAAACAACAACAATCGCACTTGACCCTGTTTTTTTTTTATCTTTTAGGAGACACAATTTAGGGCCTGTTTGGTTCCTAGGGACTAAAACTAAGGGACTAAAATTAGTCCCTTAGGGACTAAAATTTCTGATCCCTAGACTAAAAGGGACTAAAGTTGCTTTAATGCCTTGCGCAAAGACTACTTTACCCATGGACTAAAAGGGAACAAGTGGGGCTGGTGGGTGGGGGGAGGGGTATCCAGTGGAAAAGTGGTGGTTTTAGTCCCTATAAGCTCCTCTTGTGGAGCTAAAGAGTTTTAGTCCCTTTTGAGGGTTTTAGTCCCAAAAGTTTGGATCTTTAGTCCGTTTTGGGACTAATTTTAGTCCGTTTTGACTTTAGTCCGTGGAACCAAACACCCCCTTAGTGTGCCAGAATTACATCTCTAAACAAGGCAATGGTCAATGGCATCTAGACACTCGTATTACTCGCAGCCCCGCACAGACTCAAAAGGGCTAAATTCACCAACCTTGGTGCGCTGCAGGCATCTTTTGGCTTCTTAGGATAGTCATCATCGTTATATGATTTTGCACCACCTCCTTTGGTATCATTGTAGTTTGAACCCTTCTTTTCAGAAACTTTAGCATTTGTTTCTTCCTCTGGAATGGTGCACGCCACAGTCTTCGTTACTCCAAGCAGGTGCTGAATAACCTCACATGAGCCCAGATCCATGTTGCTTTGTGATCTTTGAAGCTCCACCTGGAGCTTCTCACTCTCCTTCTTAAGGGCTTCATTGAAAGGCAAGTTTGGGTAGGAACATGACAGAGTCTTCTTGAGCACTATTGTAGGATTTGTACAAGGATCAGGATGTAACAGAGCATCTTGCACTTTCTTGTCTTCCTCATCAAAAGAATATTCACATTGGTCCCTCTCAATATACTCAAGCCGGTCCTGGAACAGAGGTGGAAAAAGAATAAACCAAACAGGAAACTGATAGGAACAGCAAAAGATGATCCTTGATCAGATCTATAAACAACTGGCTATAGTGTACCAAATTCAGCTTAACTTCCTAAGAGCTATCTATAATTCCACAGGTGTATAGAAGCAATGAAAACGATGGCACATAAAAGAAGTTGGAATTTCATTATCCGGAGGACATTAGAATCCCTGGTCGCACCAACTTCATGGCCAACCAACAGAAAACAAGAAATCAATCAGGCCATGCAGGAAAACCACCCTACTCAATCAAAGAATGATACTTTAGAACCTCAAAAGTAGAGATTCCATGCACCATAATTCAGAACCAAAGAATGATACACAGCACCTTTCTTCTAGAGTCTAAACCAGAATATCCCAGCAGACTAGCAGAGTGGAATACTGGAATATATAAGAAATCAACATTTCTGAATGCCTACCTGTTCGCATCCACTCTAGCAGACTAGCACTCTACCGCAAGAGTAAACAACTGAATTTGGAGAGAAGCTAGTGACAGCGAGAGTAAAAAAAAAACTGAGACGAAGCTGATTACCGACCCGAATGCGGGCATTGTCGACGAGCGTGATGAGCGGTACGAGGCGGAGGTAGTTGTCGATCTCGTTCTGCGCCTTGCGGAACTGGTAGACGATGTTCCAGCCCATGGCGAGGAGGTAGAGGTAGGAGCGGTCCTGGCACGAGTTGACGAGCAGATACCCGCGCCGGAGCGCGTCCTCGAGCTGCTCCAGCGGCTCGCGCGTCTCCGGGTACTTCCTGAGCTCCGAGACCCGGAGCTGCTCCAGCAGGCCGCCGATGAGCTTGAGGTGCATCGCGAAGCGGCGGCAGTTGCTCTTGTGCATCCGCGCCGTGGACGCCGCCTTGACGATGAGGGAAATGAGCTTGACGGCGTCGAGCCCCGTGAGCTGCGCGATGTTGGAGAGCTCCCCGACGTTGTCCCACGACGCCATTGCGATCTTGGATTTTTTCCCCCGCTTAATTCCCGTGCAACGCGAAGATCAGGGAGACGCAGGAAATTCTACCCGCCGCGGCGCATCCTCCCGCCAGCCATGGTTCTGCGCTCTTGCAAGAACCTCGCTTTCGGTTCTTGATTGCAGAGAAACAGACCGCGGCCGGGCAGATCTGGAAGATCACAGCAGCAGCATTCCTCTTATCGCCTGGGAAGAAGAAGAAATTAGCCAGGATTGATTAAAGATCCTTTTTTGCTTGCGCCCACGAATTTTCCGACGGAAACGGCAATTAAAATGCTGCTAAAAAACCACGTTACCTCTCGTTGTCACCTCCTCCGGCTGCGGCGGAATTGGATGTGGAGATGGGTGCTCCGCCTCCGCCTGTGCTTTTGCTTGTGCTCCTCCCTCACTCCCTGTCCCTATCTCCCTCCCTCGAGCCGCGCAGCCGAGAACTGGAGTGGAGAACAGGCAATGCCTGCAAGTGGAAGGGGGAAGCGGCGTGGAGCGGATGAGGCGAGAGGCAGCGCGGCTCAGCCCTGGCTCTCGGTTGCGGTTGCTCGCTTCGGTTACTCCTGGCGGCTGGTGCTGGACTCACCTCCGGTATCACTCCACTGAGCACCACCAGCTCACGCTCAACGCTCACCACGTTGCGTTCTTGTGCTGCGCGCGGGTGCCTCGTGCCGTGCCGGGCCTTGCTCTTGCTCGCTCCACTGCTCCAGGCTCCGGCTCCAGCGGCAGCGGTCTCGTCACCCGTGGCTCGTGGGCAGGCAGGTGGGGCAGCGGCACTAGCACTCCACGGCGATCGGCGACAAAGGAATAGTTAATTTTTGGGAGCTTGTGCGTTCCACAGGTCCGCCCGCAGGTGCAGTGAGTGCAGGATGGAAAAATTCGTTTGCTCATTCTCGCTCACTGACTGGTGGGCCATGCAACCAGATTCCAAGGCTGGTCAGCTGAGGAGTCCTACACTACTGTAGTTAGCTTCAGGTTTTCAGTACCACAAGTGCGTTGGAATTAAACAAGACCCCTGCGAGAGCCCGTGACCTGGTGGTTGGAATAATTGTTTGTGGTGCTAGTAGGAGTAGGAGTACTACTGTACTAGGATCACTTTTATTTTGTTTAATGATGCATTTACCCAAAAGCCCCCTTGCAGCTGCACTGGCAACTTTGTCCGGGAGGGAGGAAATGGACGTGGGCGTGCGCCGTGGGGCACCAGGCCACCACCACCAGCTCGACTGCGCTGCGCACTTCTCGCATGCGCGGCGCCAAAGTGGTGTGGTGGACATGCGCCGCCACTGTTGCCGTGGGCGCCCTCCTTGGCTAGTGCCATTTTCCGTTGCGGTCCATACATCTCGAAGGCTAGCGCGACACCCCTGTTTTGCTTTCCACGTATAGATTTTCGTTCCAGGAGGGGAGGGGAGCAAAGCAAAGCATTTTTTTTATACTTTGCAAAGCAAAGCGTGGTCACTCTACATGCGCCACTGATCCTGAATTTCTGATACGTGATCGGCTTCCGCTCGTCAGTGTCAATGTCAATTCGTGGCTCGACAGCCAGGCCACCGAATGTGATGGGATGCATGGTCAACAACGGCAAACGGGCAACATCAATAGCGATCAGTGTCCGTCCCGTCGCTCGCCAGCCCAGCAGGCCGATAGCGTGGCCGTCGCCGTCGAGCGCGGAGGCGGAGCGGCCTAGCCGACTCCACAGGCCCAAACGGAGAGGAAAGCCCAAACGGGGTGCTCAAAGCCCACCACACATAATCCAGCGGCGAGAACGCTCAATGGGCTTATTGCCGTGGTTTCCTATAAAAAAATTATGGGCTGGCTGAAAGCTTACTCATGCGCTAGTATCATAGTTATTTGAACCGGACAATCGAACCGTCGAGATGATCGGTTCATTGATTCATTGGTTCTAACCGGTTGAACCATTGGTTCGAACGGTTCAATTATATATAATATGAACCATGAAACACAAGCTGCAACTTGGTCTGGTGGTTAGTTTGCTTTGGTGGGAAGTAGGGGTGCGGGGTTCGAACCGCACCTTCGTCCTATTTTTGGCCTGATGGCGCGCCCTCCCCGACAATTTTCCAGTCTGGCGCGCTCGTTCCCCCAGGAAGCCAGTTCGGTTTGACCGGATATTCCCCGGTTCAATTGCTTACTGTCTTTTAAGTGGACCGGACTGGTAGGGCTAGTATTAGTAGTAATCTTTTAAGGTGCTAAAATGGTTGTATAACCTCAACTTAAAGGGTCCCATGGGATGCTTTTTTTTTGACACGTCCCATGGGCTGCCTTATCATAGCTTTTATCAATCTAAGTGCCCCCAGACACTTACGGAGTACAATTCAACACCTCTTAGACTTAAACAATACCCAAGAAAGAGAATAAAATTGACCTGATCTAGATCTACAAAGAAGACAAGTATGATGTAGTCCTGCTATAGAGACGATTTCTCGATAAAATGCTTGACACATAAAATTTAGTTGGGATTGACTCTTTGTGGTACCATACAAAAGCACTGGCTTAGATTTTCCATCGATAACAAATATGTTTCGCGTAGGATTCAATTGTTTTCTTTTTCTCTGACAAGACAAGATTCGGTTGCTCCTGTGATCTGCCTTGATTCAATGAAAACCAGCTTGGAGGAAACCTTGGTTTGAGATGGCCAGCGGAGGAGGCCCAATCAATGGTACGTACAGACATCTTCCCTACAGACGGTACTGGGTGTTTAGTTCATGAGAAAAAAATGAAAAATAAAGTGAAAAAGTCACATCGAACACTGTAGCACTTTTTGTTTGTTTGTGATAAATATTGTCCTACCATGATCTAACTAGGCTAAAAAGATTCGTCTCGTCGTGTACATCAAAACTATGTAACTAGTTTTTTTATTTACCCACGTTTAGTACTCTATGTATGAGGAGAGATTTGATGTGATAGGTGAATAGTAAAGTTTGGAGAGAGAACTTTTAAAAGTTTGATGATTTGGCCAGGAACTAAACAGTGCCATTGAATTAATTTACTGGGACGCAACCACGTGAGCAACTATCCCCGTGGACCAAGTCATAACCATCCATCGTGCCAGAACAGTACGCCACGGCTAATACAAGCTACGTGCACGCCGCACCGTCCTCGCTCGCTCTGACTGCACGCTCCGAGTCATCCCCCCAACCACCTCATCAAAGCCTGCGCGAACCCGCCCGTCTATCCAACCGACCCCCGGAGACTCGCGAGCCGCCACCCTCGCCGAGTCCAAACGAAGCTGTTGCTGTTGCATCCCATCCTCCCCGCCTGGTCTCACGGACGGACTCGTTCCTTTATCTCATCTTCTCCCATGGAGCGGCTCATCTCCACGCCCGCCGCCTCCCCCTCCCCCACGCAGACCCGGATCCGCCTGCCCGGCGGGTCCCCTCTCCTCCCCTCCCGGCGCCTCCCCGCCGCGGGCGCCGGCGTCGCGGCATGGCCCCGGCTGCGGTTGCAGCCGGCGCGGCCCGGCGCGATCGCGCTGGCGTCGCCGCCGCGCCACGAGGGCCTCTCCGCCGCGCCGGAGGAGGCGCCGGCGGCCGTTGAGTCCCCGTGGAAGCTGCTCGCGCGCCTGCTCCCGAAGGTGACGAAGATTTTTTTTCCCTCCCGTGCAATTTTTGGTTTAGAATATAGAACGCTGCCAGGATATGGTAGTGCGAGTTGTTGGCGTAATTGAGCGTGCCGTGTAAACAATTCACGGTTGGTATGCTACTTTTCTGGATCAGGGAGCGAGCATGCCGCGCCTAACCTGCTTTCCGCGTAATCTTGCTAGTGCCGAATGGGAATATGATTATATGAAAATATATATTCTAGCACACCGCATGGTAATTTTGCCATTCCAAAATTGAAAAGAAAAATGCAATTGGGGCGCTCAAATTGCTAATGCACAGAGATAGCTTAATTTTATTAGATAAGAGTAGGGACTGACATGGAAGACGTGTTGTGACCTCGTGCTCTACTGCTCTATACTACTAAGGCGAGTAATGCTAAATCCACATGATGCATACGAGGAAAAAAAAAGTAACTGAACTAACCTCTGTGAAGCATACTTAAGCATGTACATGATTAAAATTGTTCTATAAATACATCTGAAGTGTATTTTTTTTTTCAATTGATCGGACACTGAACAGTCCTATGGCTTTGGATAATACTTCTGGAAGTTAAGAGACTGACAGCTCTGAGTTAATACTTCTGGAAGTTAAGAGACAGCAAATTTCTCTTTTGTGGTTTCCCTGACAAACCAAGCCCAGATACCATGGAATGCAAGGACTCCTGAGTGCTTGCGGTCATAGGGAGGGTCTTGGCTACTGGTCCTGTAACCTATTGAGTTTAGAAATTGGTTTAAATCCTTCCAATTTTAGTTGGATGGTATATTTTCGTGTAGAATGAAAATAGCAATGCATCTTGTTAATTTGCTTTGTATGATTTGTTTGGTGAATTGCCTTTTGGTCGCGATGCCTTATCTTGGCTTCGTCATGAGTGGGCCTGAATTGTTCTCATAAACATGTAGTGGTCATAACTAACCGCATGGTCAGTGTCCTTATTCTAAAAACAGAAGTCATAAAGTGCCATAATTGAATGTGGTTATTGTTGCATTGGTTTACCACACAATTTCCTGTTGCAAACAAAATGATTCTTTCCAGGTTACTCTTTCATAAGCTGACAGTGGTACTTGCATGTTTTTGTGTGCTTTTAGGATCTCTTGCTTGGTGCATTAGAAACTGATTTTCTATATAAAGACGTAACATACACAACCGTACATGCGCTTAATAATATAGTTAGAAAATCGGAGAGAAATTTGAGAATGGATGTAGTTAACACATGTAATTATTTAAGAGGACCAATCTAGTAAATATTCCAAATTTCTGATGCTATTAAAACTATATTTTAGTACTCAGCTAGAATTGTATAGTTTTGTCAAGTTGTATACTGTGAGTCTGATTAAATGATTTCCTGTCCTCAGTCTGTAACTTTTTATTTGTGTCTTACAGTGTTCAGAAGGAGCTTATTTTCTACCAGTCTTTGCCATTATTAATTCAAATTTAAGATTTCTTGCTGGTCTTTCTCTGTCCTGTTCTGATATGTTGAAAAACTCCTGTATCACAGGCTTCCACTGCTGCCCTTTTCCTATTGGTGACACTTATTACTGGCACGCTGCACTCAAGCACCCCTCAGTCTGCTTATGCATCGATGGAACCGGTAGCCAAAACTGGTGGAGGACTCCTCACGGCAGAGATACTCAGCAGTGGTTGGGCTGGTTTTTTAGCTGGGTGCTTGCATACCTTGTCTGGACCCGACCACCTAGTTGCCCTGGCACCACTTGCTATTGGGAGATCCAGTCTTGAAAGTGGACTGGTTGGGGCCCTTTGGGGCTGTGGTCATGATGCAGGCCAAGTTATTTTTGGCCTGCTATTCTTGTTACTCAAGGATCGATTGCACATTGAGGTTTTCCGCGCATGGGGAACACGAGTTGTAGGCCTGACCCTTCTGATCATAGGAGCCATGGGTGTCCGGGAAGCTTCAGAGGTTCAAGAGTCCACACAGCTAGTTTTGGAGGGCGTCGATGCCAGCATGAGCGGTGGTGAATCTTTGCAGGCCCCCTCAGCTCCCAGAAAGAAGAAAGTTGGTTTTGCAACATTCGCCACCGGAATCGTCCATGGTCTCCAACCCGATGCGTTGCTGATGGTCTTGCCGGCGTTGGCTCTTCCATCGCGCTTTGCTGGCGCAGCATTCCTTGGAATGTTTTTGCTTGGCACTGTGTTTTCGATGGGTACTTACACGGCTTTTGTAGGTTCTTGTAGTGAGGCCCTGAAAGAGAAGGTTCCTAGGATTACAGAGAAACTGACCTGGGCTGCTTCACTTGTAGCTATAGGCATGGGTCTAGCTCTTCTGGTTGGACAGTTCTTTGGGTTCAGCCTGTATTGATGGGTATTGATGTCAGCTTCGTGTGTTTACTCGGCAAGATATTGTTTTGTGTAAGAGCATTATTGGCAATTAGTTTGATAATAGATGGTTATTGTTTGTGAGACTACCGCATGTATACTGCTGCAAATTGACCTGGCACTTGCTAACTTGTCACTTTACACTGATTTCCTGCTTTGTACCATTTGCTGGATTAGGTATCGTCTGTATATTGTTCCTGCACTGCACACATGAGGATTGGAAGGGTGATCTTGTCACTCCTACAGTAATGTATTCTCCCAGCATTGCGTATGCATCTCCAAGGATTTATACTACCGAGAGAGAGCAGGTTTGGCTCTGTTGTTCTTGCCCGGCCGACAGGATTCAGTGGAACGAAATCCGAGCAAAAAAGGCAGGCGGCCGATGAATCGAAAAGTAGTTGTAGGCTGTGTTTAGTTCAGAAAGTTTGGAGAAAATATCACATCGGACACTGTAGTGTACTGTAGCACATTTCGTTTGTTTGTGGTAAACATTGTCCTATCAAGGGTTGTGTTTAGTTTCCCATCACATCACCAAAATTTCCAAAATTCTCTCTCCAAACATCACAATCCACCTATCACATCAAATCTCTCTCCTTATGCATGGAACACTAAACGTAGGTAAATAAAAAAACTAATTGCATGGTTTTGATGTACACGACGAGACGAATCTTTTGAGCCTAATTAGGTCTTGATAGGACAATGTTTACCACAAACAAACGAAAGGTGCTACAGTACGCTACATTGTCCGATGCGACATTTTCTCTAAACTTTCTCTTACACTTTTTGAACTAAATACAGCCAAGACCTAATTAGGCTCAAAAGATTCGTCTCATCGTGTACATCAAAACTATGCAATTAGTTTTTTTCTAAACACAGCCGCAGAAGAATCGCGAGATGCAGATACACACATTCCCTTCCCGCCCTGGGAGGCCGGGAAAAGCAGGTGATCAGGGATTCTTCAGGGCCCCAATTCCCCCATTAGGGACAAGAAATATATTATTATTAATCTAATCACGCTGCGTGTGGTTCGAAGAGTTTGGAGAGATCCAGATGCCTCTCTAAAAGGAGTTTTAAAAAGAAGAGGGCCCTGGCTGCTCCTTTTTCTCCTCACATGATTTCCTCTGCGGCTACTGGGAAGTTCCGGGCTTCCAGCAAAACCCTTGATCGCTTACGCTAATTAACGTCTGGAAACTTCATAACGTCTGGATGTCCCTGCACATGGTGAAGATACTCGAGCAGAAGAGTTTACGTGGCACCAAACAGAAGGCTTAAGCTTGATTTCAAACCGATGGCACCAAAACTGATAGCAGTGATCACAGACAGTAGAAGCGATGGTGAAATAAACAAAAGTTCTTCATTCAAGGTTAAAGTGATTTGACTCCGAAATGACAAAAAAATATCCTCTCGCAGTCTCGCTTCGGAAGCGCGGGAAGCATCTCAAGACATCTGACGAGGCGACGCTATCTCCATCTGCATAAGTACTGGGGCAAAGGCCAAACGGCCGCATCAGACATCAGATACGCCGGCCTCGTCAGACATCAGATACCCCGTCTTGGAAAGGCAGAAACGCCGTGAAAGCTAGAGACCTCTTGGTTGGCCAAGCGCATCAGCGCAGCAGGTACCCACCAGCACCGCGACACGGTCGGAATGATTCGCGTGGACGACCTCATCGCCGAGCTCTGCGAGCTGCCGGCCAAAGTCGTCGGCAAGAAGAAGCGCAAGGAATTCCAGGTACGGCAGCCAATCCACCTCGGCACCTCGCATGCTCCTCTCGCGGAGAAAACAAGGCAGGGGCAGTGGCAATGTAACTGACAAGTACTGAAACTGTTACTCCATATTAGAGACAACATGTGATCAGTCACGTAGATCAGCGTAATTTGTTTTGGAACTGACGGCATATCGATCAATGGCGGCTCAACTCTTTTGTTTGGCATTGGTCGATTTCAGAAGGTGGACTTGCTCGTCCGGATGGACTGCGAGGGGTGCGAGCGCAGGGTCAGGAAGGCACTGGAGGACATGAAAGGTGCGTGTCGTGTCTTGTCGCCTCGTGCACACACACTGTCGGTCCGATCACTCGATCAGCCAGCAATGGACTAGCCTACCGCGCGTGCAGGCGTGAGCAGCGTGGAGGTGGACACGAAGCAGAACAAGGTGACGGTGTCGGGGCAGGTGGAGGCGCCGGAGTTGGTGAAGCGGCTGCGGCGGCGGGCGGGGAAGAAGGCGGAGGCGTGGCCGTACGTGCCGTACGAGGTGGTGGCGCACCCCTACGCGCCGGGGGCCTACGACAAGAAGGCGCCGCCCGGGTACGTGCGCAACGTGCTCGACGACCCCGACAAGGCGCCGCTCGTCAGGGCCAGCTCCATGGAGGAGAGGTACACCACCGCCTTCAGCGACGACAACCCAAACTCCTGCGCCGTCATGTGATCCGCACACGACCCCGGCCGTTTCGTTCGGCGGTTCGCGGTTCTGGAATGCTTCCTCCTAGCTTGCCCCGCCCGTCGTTTCCTCTGCATTCCCAGTTCTGGAATGATTCCTAACTTGCCCTGTCAAATTTTGTACCAATGTGAATGTTTACCGAACGGCGCGCCAATGTCAATGTTGATTGAAACGCTTACTGTTGAATGGAAGTTTTGCTTTGTTTAGTTAGTTTTGCTTTGTTTAGTTAGCGGATGATGAAACTGGATTCCGATTGTTTAGAGAAAAAACTGGATCGTGATGTGTTTGCTTCTACTGAAGCGATAGTCACACAGTTTCAAGACAGCAACAATGCTGATGGATACGCAAACAAACGCAGAAGACAACAGAAATGCCGAAGGATACGCAAACGAATGTAGATAGCCTACACAAGCAAACGAAAAATGCTACCCACATAATATACAGTGGATGACTGACATGGGCTTCGAAAAATGCCACCCACAAAATTTACAGTGGACGACTAACAAAATTCACCGCAACTAGAATAGGACTAACAAAATTCATTGCAACTAGGATATGACTATAGAAGCTAAGGTTTCAGATACCAAAATGAAACATACGACCAAGCACCACAGCAAGTCATCACAACTCGTTCTAGCGGAGTTGACGGAATGCTTACAATGATCACGATCTCAAAATATATAATTTCAGAACAGACAGAAATGCAGGCAAAGTCATCATCCCAATAATAACAGGAGAACACCAGAACTAATAATACTGTCTCTGCTTCTATATAGTTTTGTCGGTCCACAGTTTCTGAATGATAACATTCAAGACACTTAAACTCGGTTCACACAAAGAGGCATCAAACTGATAGAATTAAAAAACAAACCACTCCATAATAACACATAGCAGAGAGAACAGGAGTACCACGAAAATAGCTGCCTATGCCCTTTTTTTTTCTTTTTCCCCCCTTTTCCTTTTTTTTGTTTTTTTAATTGCTTTGTGTATTCCTAACTCTATTTTTTTGTATTATGCTTTTTTTTTGGTTTTCCGAACCAGTTCATTTTTATGCCTCATCATAAAAGATAAGGTGTGCATGCCGTCACGGTGAAAACTCGGCCTGCCATTATAATCATATTCCTTGAGTATATAACTTCAAAAGGTATCGCTCCGGAGTAAATTTCTCCCTGCCCTTGGTCCAAAAAGTGGCCCACTTCCATTGTTGTGTAGCCCACCCAAGCTTGGTGCATGGTAACCTAGACCACCTGAAGTCATTGATCTGGTCAGAAGAGCTTCACCAGGCATTCCTTGTCCGTTAGCATGGTAAGTTGTGCCCTCAAGTCCAACAGAATGAAACTGTGATGACAGCAAATCAACGTTAGATGTCACTGGGGACAACGAACCACCAGAACTTCCAGTAGAATAATTTGGTTTTGGAAGCAGCCAATTCTCCCATGTTCCACGCCTTCGCAGTTTATCACCCTGTTAAAAGAAAGAGCTGAGCCTGAAGAGGAATGAATTGAATATAGCAGTTCCAAACTCTAAGCCACAGTTATATTATGGGGCAAAAAGACAATCATAAGATCATCTAACATGTGTAACCAAGCGAAGCATCTTAGTGAACAAGATTTCGCACTGTTAGATATAACTTTATTATAAAGTCTATCACATTTCAAAAAGTAGAACCAATAAGGCTGCCAGTGCCTAATGCAGTTGTATCTTCAAATTCTTGTTATCCTATTGCCAATTATAATTATAATTGCACGGCTCAGTTTTCCATATTGGTAGGCATTTTTTTTGTTTAGAGCAACAATACGATAAATCAATGGCAATTTGGCAAAGACTTACCTATAAATTATTTAGGATACATGAATAAATCAAGAGACTTGGTATTTTTCAACTGTTTCAATCAATTTCATACTGGAATTCCAACTATGTTGGATTGTGGATATCATGTCAAATAAAAATAAAATAAACACCCCAGGTCCACAACAAGAAGCTAAAGTCTGCCATGAACTAGTGAGTAGCCACACCATGCTAATGCCTGACTTAACAAACTATGCAAACAGATAACATAATGATAATGTTCGAATTAGTGTGCAATATTATGGGGACATTCACATGTTCTAGTGAATAACTTATATGCTTGCTGGCCAAAGCAAATTTAATTTGAATATGCATAAGTGGTAATTGCACCAAGGAAACATTACCTGCACTTCCACAACAGTGGACATCGTGACTGTTTCCAAGAGAAACTGTATATTATTGGTAAGCTTTTGAGCCTGTATATTATTGATACGCTTTTGAACCTGTAAAAGAAAGTTGGATGAGTGACACCATCTCTTTTTTTTTAGGGAACAAAATATCTATCTGAATATCCTGGAAAGGGTTGTCTGCTGCAATCATACTCCACACTCATTCAATCAGCAGTATATTTCACATATTAATGGTGCAGTGTCACAAACATTTTTTTTGCATTTACGAACGCATTAAGATGGCAGCTGTAAAAAATGGCCAAGTATTGCCTAAACTGACGAGAAACACAACAGAAAAGATAAACATCAGCAAACCCATACACACCCCTCCCCCACTCCACCCCAATAAAAAGTTAATTATGTTCTAGACAAAACCCGTCAATTTTTGTACAGGTCTATCCTAAAAAGAAGTTGAATTGTGCCCATATACCTGAGTAAACAATGGCATATGCATTAGAAAAGAAAGTGGCATGCAACAATGGCATATGCATATCAAATCCTCTGAAGGTAGAATGAACATGCATACATTAATAATCTGTGATGCCTCAACCTATAATAAAGAGTGACATATGGTTCATGCCTTGGTTCATAAAATCTATGGTAGCAGTAAGGCACAATTAGCTAGGTGCATCAACAGACCATACAAATGTGCAAGTGAATGAACTAAAAATGTACCGAAGTCATATACCTATTACAAATAGCCCCATACATCAAACAGGATCAACTAAACTAGCTCTGAGCCTTGAACAAAACATGACGTTAGCTACCCTGATCTCTGTATCAGTGACCATCAGCTAAATGTAATCATATAACCTGGCAAAGAGTGCCCTCAACAACACTAGCTTTGAGCTTAAGCCCAGTAACACCACCGTAAATAACGTCCAAGAATAGCTCCAGCTAGGTTTCTGAATACCCAAACCATATGATGAATGTTCCAAAAGGGCACCCTTATTGACTTTAATACTCTACCGCGTCACCATTTTGCCCTTGACTATTGCCACAATGATATTGTTAGAAGGTAACATTGATGTAATTGTATTCAAAACCGGAAGAATTATAGGTCTCACTGAATTTACTGCTTGCCACTATAACAGTGAAGATATAATTTCTGAAATGAAGATATCTAAGATGTTGGAATCCAATAATGCAATGCAGCTGTTTCATCAAAGGTATGACCAGCAATGTAATCTAATTTCTTATTAAATGTGCAGGGGCCATCTTGCAATTCAGTTAAATGGATCCATGTAACAATATGTAGAGCCTCACATAAATGGTGGCAAATAACTAAAGGATGTGCCCCATAAACTTAAAAGACAGCTGATCAAAGAAACAGAACTAGAATTCAGTGTGCATTTTAACTGAAAAATCGACTCATAAGATAGGCAAGCTTACTTGGGGAAAGCCAGCAATCAGGGATGCTGGCACCCAACCTTGGTCATCCATGTGTTGCCGCAAGTATGTGTCCTTGCACAGATTGCCATCGCTGCAGAAGTTCACAAGTAGATAAAGAAATTGATTGGAGCAGCCTCACAGATAAAAGAATGGACTCCAGAAAATGTAGACGAACAACTACCTGAAATAGTATTCTATCTGTGTTAGAAGCTCCTGTCGAAGAGGATCAACTAATATAGCTTGGGGGCTTGCCAGATGATGCACAAAAGGCAGGCCTTGAATGCCTTCCGAGGGTGGTGGCGCGAAATAGTAAACATGTGGTGCTATGTCTGCTATTTAGCACAAGCAAATTAATGCGACATAACAATAGCACGATTCCAAGATCTCATAAACCACATGCACAAGCAGACATACCAGGGAAGCCCATAGGTGGCCCATATGGTGGTGTCTGAGGAGTAGTAGGGCTAAGAAATGGTGGCGGTGGCGGAGGCGCTCCTGCTACAACAGCCATAGCAGGGGGAGCCCTAATGTATGTCGGCTGGTGGCCACGCTGCTGGTGAACTGGTCCATGCCCATCTCTGCGGCCACCTCCACGCCGCGGCCCATCAAAACCACCATGGTGATCATTCCCACGTCGACCCCCACCTCCACCATTACCCCTCCTGTTTCCCCCACCATAGCTGCCACCTCGGCCATGGGTATGGGAACCAAAACGTCCATTCTGATGATGAAAATACTCCCCGTTGCTCCTGGCATTAGGCACATAAACAGGGGACGGTTCAGGGGCAGGGGCACTCTTCTCCAGCCCATCGGCAGCAGGCATCACCAGGGCACGCCGGGCCACAGGACTGCGCACAGGAGCCTCATTGCCAGGGTTAGCATCCGGAGCTCCGGAAATGCCCAAAGAGACTGGCAAAATCACCGCCCCCTGACACCAATCCAACATCAGTAAAACCCAATCTGATCAAATGGTACAGAATTTCAAGCTCCGTCATGAGTAACTACATCAAATACTGGTATCAACTCACCGTGGGAGCGGGAGAACTGGCCTTAGAGATCGGCTTGGCCGCCGGCCCCGCAGCCGGCGGCGAAGGGGACACCAGTCCGGGCAGCGCCGGCCAGGACTCGGCGTCCATGATGGGGTTTTCAACCGCCACAGCGACTGGAACCGTAGCGCCCCCGGGGCGCTTCCAGGCGGCCGCCGCC
>OAMR01000269.1:210441-234238 GCA_900205405.1 Echinochloa crus-galli | reverse complement strand
AATTGAAAGAGGTTCGCTCAAATCCTTGTCGGACCTCGATGAATCCTAATCCCGGATCTTAACCCAAGCTGGATCCTAATAACATCACTAAAGACATTATCTGTATTGGTTGGATACGGGAAATGAGGTCCCTGACTCCCTGTACTAGATTTTTTTTCTTTTTTTTGAAAAATTCTCCCTGTACTGTACTAGATTGACTTGCGACTTGGCACAGAAAAAATAAACAAGTGCACGCGCGTCAGTGCGTGTAAGCATATGTGTTAGCACTGTTTTTGAAAGGAAAAAAAAATCATCTGTAGCCGTCATATCTCGTAGGTCGAAGACGACCCATGTTCACAATACTTGGGAGGGTACACCGTATGCTGAGATCATACTACACACACTATCCAGAACGTTCCCTACGAAGACACAAGATAGGGCAGAAGATCGTACGTGGCCGGCTTGATCTTTTTGCAGGTGGCTTTTCATTTTGTCTGACCAGGGAGACTTGCCTCTCCCCGTGCCACACAAGCAAGATTGGCAAGGTAACGACGCTGACACGGCATATCATCAGGAACAGCTGAGGTGGAAGAAAAAGCAGTCGCTAGCTGTATATCTCTTTCCCTCAGTTTTCTCTTTGTGGACATAACACAAATAATTCCGGATAATGTGAGACACTGCGTCAACATTGGACTATTCTGAATCAAGAAGTCACGGTCATGCATGTAACTGAGCCTAACATAAGCCTGACCGTAGGGGCAAGGTTGAATTGATCGAAAGCCCACACGTTGCTGATTGCGGAGGAAGTCATCAATAACCTCATAGATGCTTGCAAAAGATACCTGGAACTCTGGGAGAGGGTCGATCATCACAATGGCCACATCGCTGTTCCTTCCCCTTAGCCCCCCCATCACCACTCGCGACATAGGCTTCCTATTGTCCACCATTACTCTTGTCGCACCTCTGGGCATGAAGGGCGTAGGGTCAACAAACCTATACGCCATTGGTGGAACCTCGGATTGTTCTGGCGACAGAGCGGGGGAGAAAATTGTAGCAATGCGAGGAATTTCTTCGCCTCTCAAACGCTGCTCCGGCGAAAAAGGGGAAGAGAATGCAGAGGGACCACGCCTACGCACATCACTCTCCTGATGATCCCCGCACGGTGGAAGACCGAGGGTAAGCTCCGTAATCAAAGGGGTTGTCGAAGGAAGGTCACCAGCAGAGGCGGTAGGTGATCGGGAAAGGAAGTATCGGACATGGGAAGACTCCCTGAAACTCCAGCAGGTTATCATCGCATCCATGGATGGGGGTGATCGAGCATTTCTCCAAGTTAGTCCTTAGCCCTGAAGCGTCTCCAAACGTTGTTAGGATACGGTGAATAGCTCTGGCTTCTTGCGCAGTTGGTGCAGCCAACAATATCACATCATCTGCATAGAAGCTACAATGATGTTTGATACTCGCCAATCCCATAGGTTGGAGCACCCCCGCAGTCTGTGCTTTGTTGAAAGGGCGATTGAGCCCATCCATGGCCAGGACAAAGAGCATCGGAGAGAGGGGGTCTCCTTGTCGGAGTCCTCTTCTGTGTTGTATTTGTTCCCCTGGATTGCCATTCAGTAGTACTCTTGTGCTTGCAGTGGAGAAGAGGATAGAAATCCAGTCACGCCACCGAGTGCCAAAACCCCAAGCCTCCAGCACAAATTGCCATGACACAGTGTCAAAGGCCTTGGAGATGTCCAACTTAAGCAGGAGCTTCGGGACTCTCTTCTTCTTCAGCAAGGCAGCCGACCTTTGCACATATTTGAAGTTGTCTAGTATCGACCTTCCCCGTATGAAGGCACTTTGGTTGCAAAGTACCAGATCAGTCATGTATGGTGTGAGCCGATTTGCCAAGAGCTTGGAAAGGAGTTTTGGGAAGCTGTGTATCAGACTAATAGGGCGGTAGTCCTTGGCTTCTTGAGCATCCGGTTTCTTTGGGATCAGGGTCAGTAAGGCGCCATTCAAGCACCAGAAGCCTCTCCGATCCATGGCATAGAAGGCATTTACTGCTTGAAGCACATCCCTTTTGATCACCGACCATGCAGATTGGTAAAAAGCTGCAGTCATACCGTCACGGCGACTTGTCTGGTGGCATGGCTCGAATTACTTGCCAAACTTCTTCCTCAGTAAAAGGTTCTTCCAGCACCGAGAAATCTCTAGGCTCCACACCGAGAGCATGCAGATCAAGAGTATGAGGGCGGTCCTGCTCGCAACCAATCAATCCTTCAAAGAAGTCATGCAGCACCGTGCTCATCTCTGCTTCTGAGTAGACCATACCCTGATCAGTCCTCAAACTGACAATGCGCTTCTTCCTTCTGCGGCCATTAGCATGTAAATGAAAGAATCGGGTATTGGCATCGCCCTCACTCAGGTAGAGGATGCGGGATCTTTGCCTGGCAATGGTGCGTTCCAACGAAGCCAAGCCAAGGATCAGATGCTTTAGACGCCCTCTGAAGGCAGACATAGGGGGGCAGAGAAGGAAGGTGGAGGTCTGTCCAATTGGAGGCCCGGAAAGCGAGGGCTGTATCTGCAAGAGGTTGCAATGTGGCCCAATTTGAAACAGCACAGACATCTAACTTTGTTTGCACAAAAGTCTCGGGAATGCTTGTTGGACAGGCATCTGGAACAGGTTGGACGGCCCAATGGAACACTAGGTCTGCTATTCATGTCCGTGTCCTGAAACGGTCTTTTTCCCAACCTTTTTGAATTTAAATTGTCCCCATGAATGCCGTTATCATTAAGATCAAAATCAAAATGAGAGGAAACTGCCCCCGTGTTCATCGCTGGAACATGAGCTGCTTGCGAGTTCGAAAATGAAAGCCTGGTGAAAACAGGTTTGCGAATCCACTGTTTAGCATAAGCACGAACTGGCACACGATTAGCTCCTGTAAGCGGAACGGAAGATGAGACTCGTGCTCTGGATTTGGGCAAAGCTAAGGAGGAATTGACCACTTCCGCATAGGAGGATTTCTTATGGGTGACCTTTTGCCATTGAAATTGGGGACCTTGTGCATCAAGAACAAATTTTTTTGCAAGAGAAAAGCCCTTCTCATTCCAGAGATTAAAGTGAATACAAAAAGAATCGCAACTGATAGAGACTAATTGATTCACAAGAAGGCCAACATTTTTAGAGGAAACACTAAAGTTGTTGATAAGCTGAGGCAGCAGTATAATTGCCATCGGTGGTCCACCTCCAACGACACAGATCAATTCCATCCTCCAGGTTCACCGCACGGACATGCTCATGGAGCTGAATGTACTCCACCAAAACCTGCACCGTCAGCCCCCCACGGATATCTTGGATCCATCTTTGTCCAGGGATTGCTTGGGCCACCAATCTTGTGCTTCTCACTCGTTTGGGAATGATGCTGTAGAGAGTTGGAGCAATCTCCGAGATTGCCTTGCCGTCAATCCAATTGTCCATCCAAAAGAGAGTCCTTTCGCCATTTCTGATGGTGATAGAGACCGAGGCTCTGAAGAAGGCCAAAACCTCCGGTTCCACCTGCAGCTGCAGCGCCGACCAGGCCCGATCAGCGTCCGTTTTTTGCAGCCAAAGCCACCTCGTTCTTAAAGCAAATCCGGCCAATTTGAAGTCAATGACTCCCACTCCACCAAAGGCAGTTGGTTTGCACACGGTCGGCCAGGCCACCATGTTTTTCCCCCGCACCGCCTTCTCCGTTCCAGTCCAGAGAAAATTCCGTCTTATGCTGTCTAGGTCTTTCAGCACACCAGGTGGCAGTTTGTCTGCCATGATGAGGTAGATTGGCATGGCCGACAGCGTAGACTTGATGAGAGTTAATCTTCCGCTCTTGTTCATCAGTGGCCCTTGCCATGCTCGCAGCTTGCCAGCCGTCTTTGCAATCAGAGGCTGGTATTGTGCTTTGGGGACTGCATTAGCAGAGAGAGGCACTCCCAGGTAGGTGATCGGGAAAGGAAGTATCGGACATGGGAAGACTCCCTGAAACTCCAGCAGGTTATCATCGCATCCATGGATGGGGGTGATCGAGCATTTCTCCAAGTTAGTCCTTAGCCCTGAAGCGTCTCCAAACGTTGTTAGGATACGGTGAATAGCTCTGGCTTCTTGCGCAGTTGGTGCAGCCAACAATATCACATCATCTGCATAGAAGCTACAATGATGTTTGATACTCGCCAATCCCATAGGTTGGAGCACCCCCGCAGTCTGTGCTTTGTTGAAAGGGCGATTGAGCCCATCCATGGCCAGGACAAAGAGCATCGGAGAGAGGGGGTCTCCTTGTCGGAGTCCTCTTCTGTGTTGTATTTGTTCCCCTGGATTGCCATTCAGTAGTACTCTTGTGCTTGCAGTGGAGAAGAGGATAGAAATCCAGTCACGCCACCGAGTGCCAAAACCCCAAGCCTCCAGCACAAATTGCCATGACACAGTGTCAAAGGCCTTGGAGATGTCCAACTTAAGCAGGAGCTTCGGGACTCTCTTCTTCTTCAGCAAGGCAGCCGACCTTTGCACATATTTGAAGTTGTCTAGTATCGACCTTCCCCGTATGAAGGCACTTTGGTTGCAAAGTACCAGATCAGTCATGTATGGTGTGAGCCGATTTGCCAAGAGCTTGGAAAGGAGTTTTGGGAAGCTGTGTATCAGACTAATAGGGCGGTAGTCCTTGGCTTCTTGAGCATCCGGTTTCTTTGGGATCAGGGTCAGTAAGGCGCCATTCAAGCACCAGAAGCCTCTCCGATCCATGGCATAGAAGGCATTTACTGCTTGAAGCACATCCCTTTTGATCACCGACCATGCAGATTGGTAAAAAGCTGCAGTCATACCGTCACGGCGACTTGTCTGGTGGCATGGCTCGAATTACTTGCCAAACTTCTTCCTCAGTAAAAGGTTCTTCCAGCACCGAGAAATCTCTAGGCTCCACACCGAGAGCATGCAGATCAAGAGTATGAGGGCGGTCCTGCTCGCAACCAATCAATCCTTCAAAGAAGTCATGCAGCACCGTGCTCATCTCTGCTTCTGAGTAGACCATACCCTGATCAGTCCTCAAACTGACAATGCGCTTCTTCCTTCTGCGGCCATTAGCATGTAAATGAAAGAATCGGGTATTGGCATCGCCCTCACTCAGGTAGAGGATGCGGGATCTTTGCCTGGCAATGGTGCGTTCCAACGAAGCCAAGCCAAGGATCAGATGCTTTAGACGCCCTCTGAAGGCAGACATAGGGGGGCAGAGAAGGAAGGTGGAGGTCTGTCCAATTGGAGGCCCGGAAAGCGAGGGCTGTATCTGCAAGAGGTTGCAATGTGGCCCAATTTGAAACAGCACAGACATCTAACTTTGTTTGCACAAAAGTCTCGGGAATGCTTGTTGGACAGGCATCTGGAACAGGTTGGACGGCCCAATGGAACACTAGGTCTGCTATTCATGTCCGTGTCCTGAAACGGTCTTTTTCCCAACCTTTTTGAATTTAAATTGTCCCCATGAATGCCGTTATCATTAAGATCAAAATCAAAATGAGAGGAAACTGCCCCCGTGTTCATCGCTGGAACATGAGCTGCTTGCGAGTTCGAAAATGAAAGCCTGGTGAAAACAGGTTTGCGAATCCACTGTTTAGCATAAGCACGAACTGGCACACGATTAGCTCCTGTAAGCGGAACGGAAGATGAGACTCGTGCTCTGGATTTGGGCAAAGCTAAGGAGGAATTGACCACTTCCGCATAGGAGGATTTCTTATGGGTGACCTTTTGCCATTGAAATTGGGGACCTTGTGCATCAAGAACAAATTTTTTTGCAAGAGAAAAGCCCTTCTCATTCCAGAGATTAAAGTGAATACAAAAAGAATCGCAACTGATAGAGACTAATTGATTCACAAGAAGGCCAACATTTTTAGAGGAAACACTAAAGTTGTTGATAAGCTGAGGCAGCAGTATAATTGCCATCGGTGGTCCACCTCCAACGACACAGATCAATTCCATCCTCCAGGTTCACCGCACGGACATGCTCATGGAGCTGAATGTACTCCACCAAAACCTGCACCGTCAGCCCCCCACGGATATCTTGGATCCATCTTTGTCCAGGGATTGCTTGGGCCACCAATCTTGTGCTTCTCACTCGTTTGGGAATGATGCTGTAGAGAGTTGGAGCAATCTCCGAGATTGCCTTGCCGTCAATCCAATTGTCCATCCAAAAGAGAGTCCTTTCGCCATTTCTGATGGTGATAGAGACCGAGGCTCTGAAGAAGGCCAAAACCTCCGGTTCCACCTGCAGCTGCAGCGCCGACCAGGCCCGATCAGCGTCCGTTTTTTGCAGCCAAAGCCACCTCGTTCTTAAAGCAAATCCGGCCAATTTGAAGTCAATGACTCCCACTCCACCAAAGGCAGTTGGTTTGCACACGGTCGGCCAGGCCACCATGTTTTTCCCCCGCACCGCCTTCTCCGTTCCAGTCCAGAGAAAATTCCGTCTTATGCTGTCTAGGTCTTTCAGCACACCAGGTGGCAGTTTGTCTGCCATGATGAGGTAGATTGGCATGGCCGACAGCGTAGACTTGATGAGAGTTAATCTTCCGCTCTTGTTCATCAGTGGCCCTTGCCATGCTCGCAGCTTGCCAGCCGTCTTTGCAATCAGAGGCTGGTATTGTGCTTTGGGGACTGCATTAGCAGAGAGAGGCACTCCCAGGTAGGTGATCGGGAAAGGAAGTATCGGACATGGGAAGACTCCCTGAAACTCCAGCAGGTTATCATCGCATCCATGGATGGGGGTGATCGAGCATTTCTCCAAGTTAGTCCTTAGCCCTGAAGCGTCTCCAAACGTTGTTAGGATACGGTGAATAGCTCTGGCTTCTTGCGCAGTTGGTGCAGCCAACAATATCACATCATCTGCATAGAAGCTACAATGATGTTTGATACTCGCCAATCCCATAGGTTGGAGCACCCCCGCAGTCTGTGCTTTGTTGAAAGGGCGATTGAGCCCATCCATGGCCAGGACAAAGAGCATCGGAGAGAGGGGGTCTCCTTGTCGGAGTCCTCTTCTGTGTTGTATTTGTTCCCCTGGATTGCCATTCAGTAGTACTCTTGTGCTTGCAGTGGAGAAGAGGATAGAAATCCAGTCACGCCACCGAGTGCCAAAACCCCAAGCCTCCAGCACAAATTGCCATGACACAGTGTCAAAGGCCTTGGAGATGTCCAACTTAAGCAGGAGCTTCGGGACTCTCTTCTTCTTCAGCAAGGCAGCCGACCTTTGCACATATTTGAAGTTGTCTAGTATCGACCTTCCCCGTATGAAGGCACTTTGGTTGCAAAGTACCAGATCAGTCATGTATGGTGTGAGCCGATTTGCCAAGAGCTTGGAAAGGAGTTTTGGGAAGCTGTGTATCAGACTAATAGGGCGGTAGTCCTTGGCTTCTTGAGCATCCGGTTTCTTTGGGATCAGGGTCAGTAAGGCGCCATTCAAGCACCAGAAGCCTCTCCGATCCATGGCATAGAAGGCATTTACTGCTTGAAGCACATCCCTTTTGATCACCGACCATGCAGATTGGTAAAAAGCTGCAGTCATACCGTCACGGCGACTTGTCTGGTGGCATGGCTCGAATTACTTGCCAAACTTCTTCCTCAGTAAAAGGTTCTTCCAGCACCGAGAAATCTCTAGGCTCCACACCGAGAGCATGCAGATCAAGAGTATGAGGGCGGTCCTGCTCGCAACCAATCAATCCTTCAAAGAAGTCATGCAGCACCGTGCTCATCTCTGCTTCTGAGTAGACCATACCCTGATCAGTCCTCAAACTGACAATGCGCTTCTTCCTTCTGCGGCCATTAGCATGTAAATGAAAGAATCGGGTATTGGCATCGCCCTCACTCAGGTAGAGGATGCGGGATCTTTGCCTGGCAATGGTGCGTTCCAACGAAGCCAAGCCAAGGATCAGATGCTTTAGACGCCCTCTGAAGCCACGCTCGGCTTCGGACAGCAGCCGGAATTCCTGGGCCTGATCCAACTGTAAAACAACTTCCTTGGCTACAAGGAGCTGCTGCCTGATGGAGCTGCTGCCTGAGTAGACCATACCCTGATCAGTCCTCAAACTTCCTTGAGGGCTATTCCTTATGTGTCGTTATAAAATTCTACAATCGGTCATTTGCCATTGATATTTTTTAAAGATTTGTCATTGATGTCTCGCTGATATATAAAGTTCACCTAATATGTCACTGATTCTGACAGACAAGTGGATGTACCGTGACTGCAACGAGCCAGTATAGTATATAAATAATCAAGAATACAAGTACAAAGGAAGGGATTAAATTTTAGACGAAGAAAAAATAATGATCAGATCGATAGCGCTTGTTGCAATTGCTTGCTTGCTTGCGGATGGACCGGGCGTCTTCTGGAGCAGATTATATTAGTAGTCGAAATTCTGGTAGGTGGTGAAGGTCTGTCCGAACTGCCACCACGCCGGCACGACGTCTTGGAAGACGATGGTCTGGCCGCCGGTGGAGGTGACATTGAAGCTGAGCCCCTGGCCGGCGAGCCCGGCGAGGCACTGCCAGTTGGCGCCCCAGTTCCTGGACATCTGGATCCAGGCCGTGCTGGTGCCCTTCACCGCCATGCTCTGGATGGAGCCGCTCCCGGCCACGTTGGTCACCAGCACCAGCTCGAAGTAGTTGAAGCCGCCCATGGTGAAGCGCACGCCGCCGTCCCTCCAGCACTTGACCCTGCATTGCATAGCATATAGCATGCAACTCCAACGATCAGCACTAGATCGATATATGTGTGAGAATTGAACTTGACTTGATAATATATATGCATCATATATGTACCGTTGGTAGAGGACGGGGATGATGCCGGCGCTGTAGATGCCGATGTTCTCCCAGGCGGGCTGGGACATGTCGAAGTGGGGGCGGGGCGGGGCGCACCAGCCGCCGTCGGGGTAGGACCAGTTGGGCGGGCAGAAGTTGGTGGCGGAGACGCCGACCCACTTGCCGGGGCGGCACCACCCGGACTTGCTCGTGTCGCAGATGATCACGTAGCACTGCCCGCACGACGCGCCGTCGTTGAACAGCGCCGTGCTCAGCGCCGCGTTGTTGATGCCGTAACCCTGGTCGTACAGGTTCCCGTACCCGCACGCGCCGCCTGCATATGCATATGTATACACAGATGTCGGCCTGATTGGCATGTATGATGTATGCATGCACGCAGCAGCTAGCTGCAGATGTAACACGACACTGCTGATCGAACAAATAACTGGCGGTCACGGCCACCGTGCCGTATGTGATCTCAGGCGATACATCATATTGTAAGCTAAGCTTACCCATTGTGTCGGAGCCGTCGGCGCCGCCGTAGAACGTGGCGGTGGCCGGGAGCCAGTCGTCAGATCTCACCGTTGCAAAGCAGAGCGCAAGAACGGTGAGCAGCTGCTGGTGCAGGAAACGTTTCCCCATATCTTCTTCCGGAAAGAAAGCAGTCGGACAGAGGCAGAGACAGTAGACAGTGGTGGAGGCTGGAGAGGAATGAGGATGTCGCAGTAGTTGCACTTGCACTGCTGCTAATGAATGGATGTGGAGGTGAAGGTGAGGAATGTCTGCGGCAATCGTGGTGCTTATATAGTATCTAGTCGAGGAGACCGTGCAATGAACTGGATGTATATTTAGATTCCAAAGAAATTGTTGTTCCATTATTGAAACGAATGATCATTGTTCTAACGATCGCAGGCACATGGTTGCAACGACCAGAGTTGACTTGCGCTTCGTACGTTAATGATCGCTTTTGCACGTCTGCGCAGTATTGTTTCTTCTATCCACAACGAGATGAGGAGTTTACGAAGTACTTACTCTGTGATAATCACCTATCGACTATCGTCAGTCCAGGGTCTCATTACCATGCACCAGTCCTACACAATTCCTTACTTGGTGTAGCTTGCGTTGGGTCGTGAATCGTGCAGTGATGGGTTATGCGCCCTGGGATTGCTATTATGTTCAGCTAGCTCCTGTTCAGCTGCTAAGTTATGAGTAACTAATAAATTTTCTAAAAAATAGCTAGGGGTTTAATCATTTTGGTTGCTGGAGGAACAAACGACGATGCATACTGAATCACTGATGTTTAATTTGTAGCAAGCTACTAGCTAGCAGTTTCTAACTGTACTTACAATTTATCAACCCGACACCTCCGTGTGTCTCGCTTTTGAAAACATTCTGCTTATTAGGTAGTAGAACACCAGAATCCCTCATGGCATAGTTCAACAGCATTAAGACGCGATAAGTTTCACAACAGCGCATAATAATGCAACCGCTCTATTTTCGTGGCTACCTACATTCCGACCATCGAATTTTCTACTGAATAAGCGAGACGAAGTAGGATTATTTGTATATTTTATTCTACCTCTTCTAGTTGTTCTTTCAGTATTTTACTTCATCATCATTGTTCTTTGGATCCTAAGAATATTATATGTAGTGCCGGTAGCAACAGAAAATCTCTACCATCCGATTTTCAACTGAATAAGCGACGAAGTAGGATTATTTTTATAATTTACTCCACTTCGTAGTTGTCCTTTCAATATTTTACTTTATCATAGTTCATTCGATCATTAGAGTATGAGTATTGTACATAGAGAAGTACCGCAACTGAAAATTAAAACGCGTAGTGTGAGGCTGCTCTCAACGCCCTTGACGGGCTTATCCGTGCAGAGGCAGCTAGCTTCACTCCAACAACTGGTGAACCGAACATTTATATTCTTTTTTGACAAATAAAACATTCAACTGGTGAACCGAACATTTATATTCTTTTTTGACAAATAAAACATTTTTTTGAAGAAAATGTCAAAACAGTACATGCATCCTCTTAACAGACACTAAGGTCAACCAACTAGAAGTTCAGAACCACAACATTAGGCTACACAACTTATCTTCGAAGATACTCCACTTCGAATTATAGTGAAGTTTTACCTAGGTTACAAACCAGAAACTGGATTACCTCACAAAGGAATAAACTACCATATGAGATGCTGTCCGTATTCTGGATTAATGAAGATCCACGAAAGAGGAGAACAAGAAGACTGGGTTCACTAACAATGGTGCAACCACCAGTTCAGCACATAGCATCATCTGCTAATGACTGGTTGACCCCTGACAATAATTTTCAATTCCTCGGTTGCTGCTTCCTTCCGTGATTCTACAACCCGTTTGTTCATGCTGAATTCTGCATCCGCCATTCGCATCCACCAGTTCAACCATAAGCTCATCATAATCATGGAGCAGTGCTGCAGTGCTCATCTCATACCACTTTCAAGTTCAACCGAAGCATATCTGGTTAGTAACGTTAGTTCAATGACAATCATGCAACGGCTAGAAGTTTGAACTCCTCGCCAGATTCAGAGTAACCAAATGAGGCGGCAAACACTGTCCAGTCCTTTCTGTTAGCGCTGAACAAACGAATTGGTCTGTGCTATCCACAACAAAAGAAAGACAATTGCCTTTGCAGTGAAAAGGATAGGAACTCTGAAATTCAGACATCATACGATGCAGAATTGCAAATACAGGCCTAATTTGCAGCGGTCCTGTTGTGTCTCCTGAAAACTTTGTGTTGGAATTTTGGAAACCAATCGCATTAACAGCTGACGAAGAGTAAGCTGAGATTTTGCTTTAATCAATCGGCTAGTTGAAGCACCGATTTGTTTTCTGCGGGTGCGCGCAAAGATATGGCAGCCACCACTGATGTTAATTTTCTGAATGTGCTGCTGCTCTTCCATTTCATGGCCGGTTACTGCATTTCGTTCTTCCGGACCTGTCTCCTGCAACTTGACTCTCCATCAGACCAGCAGATTTTTCTTTTAGCAAAGACTGATATAATAGAAACGACGCATATTTTTATGAGATGTTAGGTTTTCGAATGATCAATGTTAATTAAGTACTTCCTTCGTTCTGAAAAAACTGACGTTTAGGACAAGGTTTGGTTCAAACATTGGGAATATAGATCATCAATAACTTTTAAATTATTGAGTTTACAAATGTAGAAACTATATGAATAATTTTGTCTTGAAAAATACTTTTATAAAAGTATATATATCACTCTTTGATAAATATTTTTAGAATAACAAGAGGTCAAAGTTGTGTTTTGGAAACCGTGTCGCTGTCTCTTTTCAGAACGGAGGGAGTATGATTTTAGACTTTTTTTTGCAGCCAAAATTTGAATTCAAGCATATTTTGTCTTGTCTCGTCGTCTCTTGCCAAAAAAACAAAGAGGCAATTATGTGCAGAAAATAGTTGATAATCATAGTACACCAGTTGGCTCTTAAAATAGCCGACTCATATCATCCACGCCTTGGACTTGTTTGCTATCTATAGAGAGCTACTAGTGTATGATCAATCGACTGCGGCTACGTCGATCGTTCACCGCATCCATTTATTATCCGAGGAACTGATCACTAAAAATAGTATCTCACTTAGTAAGAGCTGAAACTCACCACAGGATATCATCTCTATCCATTTGATTTACTATAGATACTAGAGGCCTAATTCGCTTGATGGAAAAAAGGAAGCAAAAAACTATATTTCTAACACTCGTAGTTCTAAACATAGTAGTCAAACAATGAAGATTGTTTAAGCTGAAAACCAGATAGCACCGTTTGTGCCACCTACTTATCTGCATATTTAGACTTAATGTGCATGCATGGTTCATGCTAGCCGGATAACTCAAATGTAATCCACCTGTTAACCTCTAAAAATGGTTTCAAAAAGTTAATATGGCATAGTAAAACATCAACGGGCGTTATGACTTATGAGTTGTGTAACTGGTTTAATGAGAGGTGAGGGTACACCGGTACAGTATGACAACCAACAATTCAGAGTTTTGGCATGGAAATGGATATCACCTCTAGGCGCTAGCTCAGAAACAGCGGTCACGGGCCCACCTATCAGTTGCTCCGCTTCGCTCTCGATAGGCCCCACGCCCCTCCGACACGTGGCAACCGAGCTCTGACGGAGCCACGGCGGCCTTGTGAGCCCCACCCATTCCTTTTTGTGCTTATCCAGGATTTATCCATTCTGGAAATACTTACCGCCAGCAACAAGAGACCCGTCGGCGCGGTAGACGTGGCAGCCATCGGAGCAAGTAGCTAACGCATCGGACGGCTGCTGTAGTTTTCATCGGCGGTTTTTTACTTCCTTTCCATTTTATCCACGCTTTAAAGAGGCGCCCATTACTTACCGTCGCCGCTTTCGCGAATCCCCCTTCTCTTTTGCATCCCTCTTGCCCCTGTGCTCTCTCGTAACTCGAGCTCGGTGATCTGCGAAGGTGGTTGCCATGGCGGCGGCGCAGGCATTGGCGAAGGTAAGCGTGGGGTCGCCGGGCGGCAACCGGGCCGCGGGATCCCTTGGCCGGCGGAGGGGCGCCGTGGCGGTGCGGCTCGGAGGATCCTGGAGGAAGAGCCCGTTCCTCGGCGGGAGGATGGCGGTTGGACCCAGGAGATCGAGGCCCGCGTCCCGGAATCTCGTTGCGTCGCCGGTGCAGGTTACTCGAGCCTCCTGAGTCCCTGACTAATTGTGTTGGTTTCAAAGTGAATTTAGTTTTTTTATTTATTTTAGGATTGTCTCGTTTTAGCGTGATGAAATTGCTAATACGGTTAATCATCCGGTAGCTATAAAATCTATAAAATTCCGACATTGAGCATGCGTTTCGATCTTACTTTCATTTTTTTTCGAAACCCTCGTGGATTTTTTTTATTTTGTCCTTTGTATGTTCTTGTTCGCTTGAGCAGACGAACCTTTCGTTGGGGAAAACCATGAAATGGTGGGAGAAGGGAGTGCAGCCCAACATGCAGGCGATCCACACCGCCCAAGACCTCGTCGATTCATTGACCAATGCCGGCGACGGGCTCGTCATCGTTGACTTTTTCTCACCTGGCTGCGCTGGCTGCCATGCCCTCCACCCCAAGGTAACATTATCCACTAAGGAAGCAGGATACTTCAACGTTACATACTTACATGCCGCTTGTAATGTGAATTAAACCGTGATGTTCTAAGAGTTGTCTTCCCTTCTATAGATTTGCCAGTTCGCGGAGCGGAACTCAGATGTGCAGTTCCTGCAGGTGAACTTCGAGGAGCACAGGTCTATGTGCCACAGCCTTCATGTTCATGTATTCCCTTTCTTCAGATTCTACAGGGGAGCTCAGGGCCGGCTCTGCAGCTTCAGCTGTACCAATGCAACTGTAAGATCTTGTTTGTTCTGGGTTCAGTAGTTCGTGTAATCGCATTCCTTGTTCAAATATTTGTGAAAACACGTTAAAGAAGACCTGTCCCAACTCTTTTGATGGCGTTGTAGCCAAGGAACTAAAAAACTGTAATATATATTTGGCATTATAGGATTATTATTGTTATTACTATACTAGTAGTCTCTTTGGTACCAAACAGAAGGAAATGGAAAATTTGGTACATCTGCAGAGATTGTGTTTATACAACCCAATCTTAGTTTTTTATATCTCAACTGTGCACTTAGTACATTAAAACGAGTGATCTGGTACCTGTTCCTGCTTGCTGTTTGGTTTCCACTGGCCTTAAAACTGTATGCCTGATGGTTGATGCCTTATTTCAGAGCAAATAAGATCCTATCTCTTGTGCGCAGATTAAGAAGTTCAAGGATGCGCTTTCAAAGCACAAACCAGATAGATGTAGCATTGGCCCAACTAAGGGGCTAGAAGAATCAGAATTGTTCGCCTTGGCTGCAAACAAGGACCTGCAGTTCACCTACACCATGGAGCCAGAACTGGCTCCCAGCATGGAAGATGCCGCGGAGGTCATCACTCGTGACAGTCCAAGGCATCCTACATCAACAAAGCCGTTGGTCAGGCAGGGGTCTGACGACAGGACCTTGGTCTCGCCGGGAAGATGATATGTGACGATGATCACATTCTCCAGTTGTGTACAGTTCTGGATTGTTTTTTGTGTGTACAGTTTGTCCTTTTCATGTCGTGGGGTGCAAGGCTTCAAGATTTTTACTTACGAAGCCTGCCTCCCTGTCTGCTATAAGTGATAAAGTGAAACATGTAGCGGCAGTAGCAACAAGTGTCGTCAACCAAATGTTCAGGAAGTTCCATGGTGGTTGTATTGACTCATCTACAAATCTTTGCAGTGTTACATTTTGTGGGATAAATCATTTTGTTGTCATTGCAATTTCTCCCAATCCGGCATAAGTTGCTCTCGGAGGACGTTAATATATTCTTCAACTCGAATCAGGCTCATCAGAAGGAATGGGTAGGAGGCTGAGTGGCCCATCTGCGCATGTGGACTTCTCAACAAATCGACAGCGAACAGGCCCATCAGCCCAATATCATCGCGTCGTCACATTGGGGTATACATGCCATCTCCGGATAGATTAAGTAATTTAATTTTTTTCCTTGTGACGATGATCTACAACTAGGACGAGAAATAGCAGGCTGATAACCCGAGCAAGGCCACGAGCCAAGCAGAGTCTGAGTCTGAAATGATCAATATATTTCTTTTCTCGCAACAAGATGTACATGTACAAAGTAGCCCCCAAAAAACAGGACGAACAAATCGACGTCTTCCAAATTCAATCACCAACCCCTGCCGTGCGCTTGCATTGGCCCAACTAACCCGCCTTAGCTATCCGGCCATCAGACAAGACAATCAGTAGTAGAAGTTGTAGTTGCTGGTGAAGACCGTCCCGAACTGCCACCACGCCGGCACGACGTTGTTGATGTAGAGCGTCTGGCCGCCGGTGGAGGTGACGGTGAAGGAGAGCGCCTGGCCGACGAGCGCCGAGTTGCACTGCCAGTTTGCGCCCCAGTTGCGGTTCAGCGATATCCACCCCGTGCTTGTCCCCTTCACCGACACGGACCGGATCGACCCGCTCCCCGCCACGTTCGAGAACCGCACCAGGCTGAAGAACGTGGACCCTCCGATCGTGATCCGGATCCCTCCCTCCCTCCAGCATGTCACCCTGCACGCATCGCCGGCCGGTCAGCGATCAGCCTCGTCTCAGTTCCTAGCTCATCAGGGAGGTAGCTTACCGCTGGTAGAGGACGGGGATGATGCCGGCCTTGTAGACGCCGATGCGCTCCCAGGCGGGCTGCGCCATGTCGAAGTGGGGGCGCGGCGGGTTGCACCAGCCGCCGCGGTCGCTGGGCTGCGCCCAGTTGGGCGGGCACAGGTTGGTGGCCGTGATGGTCACCGCGGCGCCGCCCTTGCACCACGGGGACGCGTTGCCGTTGCACATGATCAGGTAGCACTGCCCGCACGCCGCGCCGTCGTTGAACAGCACCGAGCTCAGCGCCGCCGTGTTCGTCCCGTACCCCGCCTGGTACAGGTTCCCGTACCCGCACGCGCCACCTTCATTCATCGTATTCATCGTGTCAGCTACTAGCTCCGATCAATCGGCAAAAATGGACGATGGGGTTTGGAGATTTTTTCATGTATTTACCCATTGTGCCGGAGCCGTCGGCGCCGCCGTAGAACGTGGCCGTCCCGTAGTTCCATCCCCGCGCCGGCGCAAAGAACGCCGCCGCCGCGAGGACGACGGCGAACAATGTGAGGGCTCTGTCCATCTCTGCTGCTCGATCAAATCGGCAGAGAACACCACAGGAGGATCGGACTTGGACTCGTCGGTTTCAGACTTTCAGTAAACCAGGAGGCGAGGCGAGGCGAGCTGAGTGGTAAGACGAAGAGGCTCTCTGACGGATTTGCAGTGGTCGTGGCGTGGCTTATATAGGATGAGGGAACGTGAGAATTATGTCCAGGGCAGAGTCAGAGCAGGGGAATTTGCAGGGAACATGCCATGCGATCGATATCCCAGTGCAAGGGCTGCTAGCGAAGCTCACATGCATGCGAGCAAATTGACGCAGCACCAGGAGACTTGCGCGTCCTGCTTATTCGTTGACTCTTCATGGCTCGAGATTTTCTCCTGATAAGCATGGCATGCGAAATCATTTGCATTTCGCGGCGCCCTGCATGTTCAGTTATCCGTACTTGCCGGGTTGAGCTGAGTTGGTGACCTACCCTCTGCACTAGTTTATGACACAGACTATGATTTGGAATGAATTCAGCTCGTAAACTACGATTTGGAATGTGTTGCCGTTCTCGTTTAGTAATCTCTGGAGGAGGACTCGAGCGTACTGAAGGAATTCTGGCCCACATGAGGCCATGAGGGCCAGCGGTGTCAGCACATGGATTATGCCCTGGAGGTGCATAAACAAGGGAGAGCTAATGGACTCACCGCGTACGTAGATGCTCAATCATTTGCAACGTGGTCTGGAGAGAGTCAGAGGTTTATCGACCGGCCGTACCTCGTTCGGATTCTTCGCGTTTTTTAGCATGGAATCGTTTGACAACTTGTGCCATTCAGGCATTTTATTTATCGCCCGTCCTTATTTTCCTTGAAAAAAATGTAGCATGCTCCTTATTTTCCTTTTAAAAATGGAATTAGACCTTGTTAAGTGCTAACACAGTGATTTCACTTGCAGGTATTTCGCATAAAGCAATTCAGTACTTTGGTGAAATCTGAAAAACTTGTCAGGTTCCAAACGTTTCTTGTGGAACCACTTCCATTTCATGCACCCAAACAAATAAATCGTTAGCATTCCTTCCCTGTCCTCCTTTTTCACGTGCTTCCAAGTTCATACTAGTTGCTGTAGCATGTAGGCTTGTAGAGCTGTACGTAGCTCCTTGCAACACAGTAGGCAGTGGCTTTCGTCAGGGGGAGGATTGCTGAATCTCGCTCCAGTTCAGTTTGGAACCTGGGCTTGCAAATTGCAACCAGCCTTTGGGTCGGCCCAGGAAGAGTGGGGTGGCCACTTGGGCTTAAATTAACGTGCGTGGAACCAAAGCCCATGGGTATGATATCTCCAATTGGACCACAAAAACTGCTACCAAGCGTGACATAGAAGAAGGCCCGGTCACTGTGTGTCGTTAAAGCCGCCTGTTAATCAGGTCTATTACGATCCTGTTAAGCCCAACAGGAAAATGACCAGGGCGCGACTATTATATGTAAGCATGACGCAACAACTAGCAAGCTCTTCAAGTTGTCATGGATTTCCACTAATCCGGTGTTATACAAAATGAGATTGAAAGTATTAACACGGTGTTATACAAAAGAAAGCTACTGATCGATCGGGCACCGACCGACGCACCGTCTACAGCAATAACTCAACGCTAAACTTCACAGTTCCAGCCTACCCCTGCCATGAATGGTGTCTTCAATGGCATGGCCTAGCACACACACACCCCAGTGCTCCAGATGGTTCTGTCCTGCTATCCCATCACTACTAATCTTTTTAATGGAGATGACATGTGCTCCTTCAATCAGAGAAAGCCTAGATCCACACCAAGCCTGGCCGATGGAGCCGCCGCTGGAAACTCCAATGGGTTGGCCACGGGATCAGTTGGAGAACTGGACGCTGGAGGTGAAGGACTGCCCGAACTCCCACCACGCCGGCGCGACGTCGGGGACGACGACGGTGTTGCCGTCGGTGGAGGTGACGCCGAAGGTGAGCGCCTGGCGGACGAGCCCCGCGAGCACCTGCCAGTTGGCGCCCCAGTTCCTGCTCATGGGCATCCTGTCCGTGTTGCTCCCCTTCACCCACGCCGCCTTCACCGACCCGCTCCCGCCCACGTTGCTGATCAGCACCAGCACGAAGTACTTGGACCCGGCTATCGTGAACCGCACCCCTCCCTGCTTCACGCACGCCGTCCTATATATATACCACGCACAACACATCATCAAGAGACAGATCAAATTTTTTTAACCACAGTAGCCTGCTAATAATTGACCTAATTATCTGGGTCAAACCGTCCAAGATTGTTGATTGGGTTGAAGTAATTAACAAGAGAAACGGAGTGAGTACCTCTGGTAGAGGACGGGCACGATGCCGCCCTTGTACTGGGCGATCTGAAGCCAAGCGGGCTGGGCCATGTCGAAGTGGCGGCGGGGCGGGTCGCACCAGCCGCCGTCCGAGTTGCGCGGGCACAGGTTGGTGACGGTGACGGTGACGGACCTGCCCTTGAGGCACCACTCGCTGGCGCCGGCGTCGCACGACACCAGGTAGCACTGCCCGCACGACTTGCCGTCGTCGAACAGCGGCGAGCTCAGCGCCGTCGTCTCCGTCCCGTACCCGGACCAGTACAGGTTCCCGTACCCGCACGCGCCGCCCATCGTGCCCGAGGCGTCGCCGCCGCCGTAGAACGTCGCCGTGCCCTTCGACCAGCCGTCGTTGTCCGCCGCCGCCGGCGCCAAGAGCGACGCCGCGGCGACGGCGACGAGGAGCAGAAGAAAGCTCGGTGGTCTATGCATCGCCATGGACTTTGATGTCTTTGGGAAAGTGTAGAAGCTTCTCTAACGAGAGATCGATGAGCGACACTGGCAGTTACACTTGGTGGTGTGAAAACTGAAAGTGGAGTCGATCTGCCCGTACGGATCTTAAATAGGACGAGGAGCCGGCTGCCAAGAGCATGCTTGTGTCGGCATGGAACTCTGCTGCTCAGAAGCTCAGGCCATGGTAAGCAGAGTGTATGAGTGAGTGACACATGTGCTCGCTCGGCACCAGCAGCTACAAGTGCGCGTCTCGTGGATCGCGATCGTCGTTTCCCCCATTCTTCGTAGCTTCTGCCATGGACGAATGCTTAGGATATTCATATTCTAGATCGGATAGATCTATCTGCACCGTCGCCCCTTCCATTCCGTCCTGCTGTCTGACCAGTGGGATCGAGGGCCAGGTCGCAATAGCTCGATCAAGGGGAATTGCCAGCTGGATTTGTTTACTGTGACATCGTACTCTAAATCTACCCAGCAAAGTTGACATGCATGGCCGCTAGAGGGTCGGTGGCCATCTGATTTGATGGCGAGAGGAATCTGAAGATCGTTGTTGGTCAGTAAGTAAACATGGCGGCAGCTCACATGAGGACGGCCGGCCACACGAAGGATCAGAGTGCGTCGTCACACGAGTCATGGATCCAAGATGGCTAGTTATCAATTCATCGGAAATGGCTAATAATCAAATTCACCGTTCATTTTTTTTCTGTACAATCAAATCAAATAAATGTGTGGACGGTGGACTGAATGTGGACTTATTGAGTTGTCTTTGGAAACTCATGTTTGTATCCAAGTCCGTCAGTCAGCCCAGCCCATATGTGCCTTGGGCACCAGCTGGGAGGATTAAGCCGACAGACTAATGGGCCGCAAAATAAGTCAACTGACTTTGCAAGACAAAAATACATCGAAGAAAACTCTAAAAAGTATCGCAAAATCCACTTTAAAATCTTAGAATGGCTCCACAATATTTGGGTGATTCTGTGTCATGTTTTACCAGAAAACTCGATACCTGAAATTAGATCCCGGAAAACTCAAAACTAGATCAGGTTTGAAGTTTCATAGCCGAATTAAATTAGGATAATTCAGATTTGAGCCCACGGTATTCAAATAACCCAATCAACCAAAAATTTCATTAGATTCCTAAATATTACTGCTCATCAGACAACTCAAATGGTCTTTATCTCCTTGTTATCTTTCCTCCTCTGTCATATTGTTCTGTGTTAGTATGGTCTGTTTTGATGGTTAATAAATCATTGTGTGATTTTTAGACTTAAGTGATGTTATTAGGTCTCTTAAATATTGATAAAATTTTGTTGACTTTGTTGTAATATTAGGTAGATCGGAATATCCGAACCCGAATTTATTAAAAACCCGAAAAACCTGAACCGGATTTTTCGGGCGAAGTTTAGTTTACAAATTTCAATACTGAAAAAACCCGACCTGGTCTTTTCAGGTAACCTAAATGCCCAATAGGAAAATCCCATGGGACCAGAGTTACTGCTGGGACTCCCACGACTTTAGTCATACACATTTGGACGAGCTAACCAGTCATGACAGTAATCCTACTGTCAGTAAGTAAGTCATCATCAGTTTCACAGTGATCCAAAACTTGGAAAGATTGCACAATAATGCACCGATTGACAAGTCAAAAGTCAAAACATGCATGCATGGCTGCATCCTAATCATACAAAACTTAGTTTTGGCTCCCCACTAAGGATTTCTCTCATCTCTCATGAAGCCACGTTATCACCTCCCGCTAAGATGCACTAAAAACCCACTAAGATATATTAATTGATATTTCTCTCATGTGCACATCATCTTGAATTCTCAAACGTAAATTGATTTTTACCTCACTTGCATAGTTAGTTGACATTGTAATACAAATACAAATATAATTCATTGTTTATCGAAAACTTTTTCAAATCCCGCAGCAGCGCACGGGAATCGCCTAGTTCATTAGAAAAGGCATCAATCTGCAACAGTATGTGCTCACATGCGGCTTGCTTCTTCCAATAGGCTAAGCGCACATTTTGGCACACACACATTGATCGATCAGTACGTCCACGATATATAACCTCGTGTCCAAGCAAAGGTAGTCGCCACTTTTTTTTCTTTGTTTTGTTTTTGCTCCAACAACAATCACCGTAAAGCAGTAGACATGGCGGGCACTCGATCGATCAGGCCGGCCGGACACCGGCCGGAGACCCATGACGATGACCCCCACCTCTGCCATGTAAACCGCACTACTCATGCGACCTATCCACTAACAATGGAGTCACTAACATTTCCATCACAATGAAGCTAAATATGGCCTTGATTTTTCTTGGCAAGTTTCTAGAGATGCAAAAATGAAGGGAAAACAGCCATGGGATCCGGCGGCCGGCGCCGGCTCGCCGGCGCTAGTAGAAATTCTGGCCGTTGGTGAAGGTCTGCCCGAACCGCCAGTTGGATCCGGCGACGTCATAGAAGTTTATGGTCTGGCCGTTGGTGGCGGTGACCCGGAAGGAGATGCTCTGGCCGGTGAGGTAGTTGTTGGCCTGCCAGTTGGCGCCCCAGTTCCTGGACATGGTGACCCACCCCGTCCGGGAGCCCTTGATCTGCACCGCCCTCACCGACCCCGGCCCGCCGACGTTGGTGATGAGCACCAGCTCGAAGTAGCTGTTGCCGTTGACGGTGAAGCGCACGCCGCCGCTCCGGGAGCACGACACCCGCTGGAGGTGATGAGCACCAGCTCGAAGTAGCTGTTGCCGTTGACGGTGAAGCGCACGCCGCCGCTCCGGGAGCAGGACACCCTCTGGAACATGACGGGGACGTAGCCGCCGCGGTAGACGCCGATCTTCTCCCAGGCCGGCTGCGCCATGTCGAAGTGCTGCCGCGGCGGGTTGCACCAGCCGCCGGCGTTGCTGGACTTGGACCAGTCGGGCGGGCACAGGTTGGTCGCCGTGACGGTCACCGTCACGCCCGGGCGGCACCACTGGCTGTTCTGCTGGTCGCACATCACCTGGTAGCACTCCCCGCACGCCGCGCCGTCGTTGAACAGCGCCGAGCTCAGCGCCGCCGTGTTCGTCCCGTACCCCGTCGAGTACAGGTTGCCGTACCCGCACGCGCCACCTGTTTGTTGTATTGCAGCACAGGTCAGAGATACTATATCTATCGATCAACACCAGCTGTCTATCACTGCTGACTTGCATTCACCAAGCCATTGGAATGGAAGTGCACTCCTATATATGCATTGCAGCCAAGAGACGATATATAACTTACCCATTGTGCCGGAAGCGTCAGCCCCGCCGTAGAACGTCGCCGAGCCCCTGATCCATCCAGCCCGGGCCGTCGCGGCGAGGCTGGCAGCGACGACGACGGCAACCACCAGCAATTGGCTCGAGACCTTGTACGGCGCCATCTCGATCTATTGGCAGTCTAGCTCGGCTCTCCGGCGGCAGTCACAGAGGGCAATGTGCGTGGGCAAGCTGGAAGCAATGGGGAAGGAAGGTGATGATTGAGGAGGACTGAGGAGGAGGGCGGTGATCGCGGCGGTGCTTAAATAGGAACGCGCGCGCGCGGACCCCGGCGCGGACTCAGATCACATGCCGAGATGGATGCATGCCGCACCCAGACGCTGCGCCGTGCCGCCTTAAATGCCACGATTCCTCAGCTCATCCCCGCCCAAAAAGTCTCTCCCTTCGGCTCCATTGGCATTTCGAAAAGAGATTCTTCTGCTGCTGCAGCAGTCTGCAGCCCGGCCGACCCCTCAATTTTTCTATGCCGGCTATGCATGGCTTCCGGCCCTTTCCATAGCCAGCCACTGCACAGGATCGAAGAAGAAGCTGATCGATCATTTTCTGCGCACGCGACGCGATCTCTGGCCAATGACGCGATAGGTAGGATCCATCGTCAGACTGAAGCCGGTGTTGACGATTACGATACCGTACGCAGGAGTAAACAAACAATGATTAGGGCGGAAAAGAAGTATTAGTTGCTGCTCCTGCTCGTCGGAGAGCTAGGCAGGCGGGAGCGTCACGTGAGCTCACGAGACTTGAGTGCCTGAAGCACATGGGATTACGGCGAGGAGGTTGCGTGGTTACCGAGGGTCCTCGGATCGAGAAGCCTCACAAAACCGGCCCAGTAATCACGATGAGGCCCTTGGATTGTGGCGGTTGACGCGCTACCTTGATCTAACCTAACCAGATTTCCTACTGCCTGACAGTTACTAGTGGCCGAGGCTAGGGAATTTAGCTGCGTGTAGTAGGTTCTGTAGGTAACTGTAGATTCAGGGAGTTTAGCTGTGTGTATGTTGATTGGGTGGATGAATAGAGCTCTCTAGAAGCCTGTTGCTTTGTTAAGTACGGAGCATTTGGAATCCACGAAAAGGAACTCACTTGCAAGTCAACTGTCACCTCTTGGCTAATGCCACCATTTTATTATCTTTTGATTTATTAGCTGCTATGACTTTATTTATCTAATATCCTGACCCTGTTAGATTATATGGTCAAACCTCTAGATTTGAATGATGCAAAATA
>OAMR01000269.1:199425-210397 GCA_900205405.1 Echinochloa crus-galli | reverse complement strand
CCCCCCCCCAACTGTGTATTTTCGCTTAAGGCGTTCACATTTGGATGTAGATAAGCTGATACAAGCAAGCGGACTACACTTGCAGCTATAAATACGCAACTGTAACCTTGAGTACTCCAGTCCCCAGTTCATGCAATAGACTCCATTTGCATAGACTCCATTTGATCCATTTGCAGTTGCGCTGAAAAGTTAAATGCATAGACTCCATTTCTAACCCTTCTTTCTCTGTGTAATAGGCAAGCATTATCCTCAGCTCACATTCACTTAATTTTTTTTTATTTTTTATTCATAGAAACAATTCAGCGACAAACAGATTCTCTGTGAAATGGTCGGTCACACGATTAGGGACTGGTATACAGATCTTGGGAATTTCCAAGCAATGTTTATTCATGAGTCATGACTCATATTTGAAAAAGTTCTGTGGCAATAGCAATCCTCAGAAACCCCTTTCCTTCAGGACACAATGTACCTACAGATCACAATGTACCTACGGATCACACAGTTCGAGCTGAGTACCAGCAGCTACCAGAGCCATTGGATCCATCTGATCATCTGCCGCCGTAGAGATGCTGATGAGACCGGCCGTGCCTGTTCTTTGTCGGCTAATGATAAGGACTACGGATTCTACACACTTAGCACGGCAGTCTGCTTCGAATCGCGGTCCGTGAGTGATTAATAGCTCCACGGATGAAGCCACTTGGTCAAACCTGTTTGTTAATCTACCAATCTGCACCATATGTTCGCGTTTCATTTTGATTATTCGTCAGCATGTGGTTATGGCAGTTTCTGTTGCATGCTCCGCCCATCTGCACCACGTATGAAAACTCAACTCTCAAGCGTGATCAAACTCCTTTCGGTCACAAGTCAACTGTTGACATCAACTTTATTTCCTCTAAAAAAGAAATACATCGAGTTGCCATGTGCATGAGTGCGTCTGGTACTGGCATGCACGCTGCGTGTAGTAGCATCAGTACACCGTACGGCGTATTTCACATACTGATCAGCTATATAATTACTTGGTTAATACTCCATATTTTTACATTTTTTTGGAAAAGAAAATATATTAAACATATCCCAGCCACTGCATCGATCAATGCATATAGCCATTCTTTATTACAAACTTTGGACAATCACTACATCAAAGACAAGAAAAGGAGTTTTGACATGCAGTAAAAAACGCTACAAAATTGATCACACAGTTATTCTGTTGCTAAAACGTCGACCGTATCTAGCGAAGATTTTCATTGCAGTCGCCTCAATCTTCCTGCACCATGTCTTCATCGCAGGCTGATCCTCCTCGTAACTAGAATTTGATCCAGTGCATTCCACGTGATGATGACATAGTAGGTGCCATGCTTCGTACTCTAATGGCGCGCCGCGTCCATGCGATTTTCGCCGATTTTCTTCATTGTCCAGGGGCAGAATAATTATAGCGTTCCACAGTCGTAGTCAGCCATGGCGACTAGCGTCTTGGCCAGCAACGGCGACAGGAAGGTATCCCTGAGGAACTTGACCACGACGTTGTTGCTCTGCTGGATGAAGCCGACGACGTAGGCAGCCGTGACCAGCTGGACGCTGCGCCACCGCCTCGCCTCGGCGTACTTCCCCAGCGCCGCCGCCGCGGCCACCTCGTCCCCGCCGCCGCCGGCGAAGGCCTCGCCCAGGCACCGCGCCAGGACGACGCCGTCCTCGAGCGCCGCGCACCCGCCCTGCCCGAGCTCGGGCGTCATGGGGTGCAGCGCGTCCCCCGCCACGCAGACGCCGCCCCGGCTGATGCTGCCGCGGACCAGCGCCAGCGGCGACCGGAACCGCAGCGGCGATGACACCACGTCGCTCATCTCGCTCCGCTCGATCACGCCCAGCGCCGCCGCCGGGATCCTGGCGCCGCGGAGCTTGTCCAGCACGTAGCTCCGCATCTTGGCCACGCTCTCCTCGGCGTCCCCGTCTGCACCACGACGCGAGAGACACCGGATGCGTCAGCTGATGACGAACTTGTCGTTGCAACTTTTGGGAAATTTCAGTCAGATATAGACGATTTGGATCAGGAGAGTTACCGGCTGGGGAAGGGTACCAGGTGTAGTTCCAGTAGACGGAGGTGTCGTTGCAGGGGAGCACGCCGGAGCGGAAGCCTTGGCCGATGAACTGCAGGATCCCGGGGCCGAAGCCGTGGCCGGCGGGGTACTCGGCGAGGCCCCTGGTGGCGGAGCGCCCGGAGAGGATCGGCTTGGGAAGGCCCAGCCATTTCGCCACAACGGAGTTCACGCCGTCGCATCCAATCAGAACCTTCAGTAACAATAAAATCGATCGATCGTGTTAGCTACTTTTTATCACTGTGAAGAACTGAAGCGAAGCTGATCGAGTGCACGATCAAGAAGACAAGAAGATCTAGAGGCAGTTCATCGCATTGGTTTTCTCACCTTGGTTTTCATGGTGGAGCCGTCGGCCAGGTGCAGGGCCGTGAGGTTGCCGTCTTCCTCGATGGCGACGATCTTGGACGAGTACCTGATGGTGCCCTTGGGCAGATCGCTCGCGAGCGTCTGCAGCAGGAAGTCCCGCTTCACGCACCGGAGTTCGTGTGGCCCCCTGATGTGATGTGACAAAAAAAAGGCAAGGGATATTAAGGATGTTTGCTCGAAAGATTATGCAGAGACAGATTAGAGTTTTCTGAATTAAAAAGGAACACAATGGATTTAATAAGCAGAGGGTTTCAGAGTTTCGGTACCTTTTACCCTGCATCTTCAGGCTTAATGTTGCAGCAGCCTCACCAGTGGCAGCAGAGAAAGTAGTCATCCTGAACGAGGTTGTAAAAATGATTCAATTGATTTCTAAAAGTATTGCAATTTGGGGGCTCTGGGCTGGTTAATGGTCCAGTATAGTAAGTGGGCTTGCTGATTAATGGGCTGGACCTAAAATGGGCTCGAAATCTGGAATATATATACTCCTATATGTGTTGGGCCACAACAAGAACGGCCCAAGGGAGTCAGCCTGACTCCTAAGTTACCAAGTCACCTTGGGCTCGAGAAAAGTCACCAAGGGTCCGATTGGTTTGCGTAGGAACCCAGCCTGGCTCGTACCTAGGAGCGCCATGGTGATTGGTTCTTGGGTCCACAGCGCCTGGCTGATGCAAGATCATGATTGGATGTCTGAATGAGAACGCGTTCAGTTATTTTTTCTTCACGCCACGCGCGCAACTTGCACCACCGGAGCCTGTCTCGCGGGAAACGCCCATTTTCTACGTATCCGCAGAGCCAGGCCGGGGCGTGCTTTTTGCATTGCGAGGGACAGGCTCAAAGGCTGCTGCAGCTATCAATCACGCGCAGGTCGCATCCCGGGAGCCTGGCCGGCCTAAAACCAGGGAACCAATCGGACCCCAAGTCACCTCTTCTATGCCACTAGTAGTATACTACAGCTAGCAAGTAGCAGGACAAGGAATCGGTCCTTTTCTCATCAGGAAAAATAAGAAAGGGTTAAGGAATTGGAGCGTAGCTCATCACCTCTCGTAAAGCAGATGGTGCTCCCGGATCTTGTCCCCAACGCCGAGCGCATCGAGGGCGCGGAAGGCGTTCGTCCATGTCGTGAACGCGAACCCGGACGCGCGCAGCTCCGGCGACGACTCCAGCACCAGGCTCCTCACCCCTTTCCTGGACGGCAGCGAGCACGACACCACCAGCCCGTCAGTCACTCAGTCAGTCAACTCCCGAGACCGAGCGCAGCAACAACCGCTCAAGCAAGCAAGGCCGCGATAAGATTGCCGAATTGTTCTGGAAATTAAAGTAGCTAGATGTGCTTAGCCTGTAGCTTGCCTGTGTAACCCGAGAGCCGTCGCGAGGCCGGCGAGCCCGGCGCCGGCGATGACGATGTCCTCGACGGCCTCCATGGCTTGCGCCCGCAGTTGGTGCTTGATATATACTTCGGTGGCGACCGTAGAACGGAGGACTGGAGGAGGATATTCACAGGTTTGTTCTGAACTTCTGATGGACCAGGAGCTTCTCTGTTATTTATAGCGAGATGTGCTAGAGGGTGGGGTGGCGGCTATGGGTCCATGGCGGGGATGGTCACTCGCAGCTTCGCAAGCATGTTGTTTCCTCGGAATGACGATGGAGACCGAGACCGAGCGGACTCTGGGAGGAGAAGTTGGAATTCGGTCCAGCCAGGCGACAATCTTCCGTGGCTGGTCAAATAGCACATGCAGAAAGCAGCAGATGATAGCTGAAAACTGTTTTAAAGGTATCCGGCATTTTGCTGCACATTAAGATAGAACCTGAAGAAGCAGCTGCCCAAGGGGTTTCATCGGCCGTACTAAACTTTTTCTGGTGTGTTATTCTAAAAAGAGGAAGAAAACGTTTGGTGAAAATGTCACATCGGACACTGTAGTGTATTGTAGCACTTTTCGTTTGTGGTAAACATTGCCCTACCATGATCTAACTAGACTCAAAAGATTCGTCTCGTCGTGTACATCGAAACCATACAACTAGTTTAGTACTCCATGTATAAGGAGAGAGATTTGATGTCATTTGATGTAATAGGTGAATAGTAAAGTTTAGAGAGAGAATTTTTGGAACTAAACACAGCCAGAGAGAAAAGAATCCCCTAATGTAAAAAATCCCTCAAGACAGATCATTGTGGCCCAGCATGGACTACGCTGACCCCGCATATAGGTTGCCCATCTTGATCGAAAGACGAAACAGCCCCACTGGAACCTACTACCATGAAAACTATTTAGTTTAAATTGTTCTTTTTTTCAAATCTGGTTGTAGGTAACATATTTGATGGGAAGGGGCGAGGCAACATGTGGTGCCTGGTTAGCGTTAGGGTAGGGGCAAGAATCGGGTTGGCCAGCATGTCAGTCTTTTAGGTCCGCGACGAGGCGTATCATAGAGAGAACATAGTCACTAAATGTTCTCGTAATGGAGGAGGCTATTCTAACCTCTGATCTCTAATAAAACCCTGATGGAAACTATTATGTTTAAATTCTTCCTTCATTGAATTTTTTTTTTGCTGTAGGTAACATATTTGATATTTTGATGGGAAGGGGCGATGCAACATGCATAGTATTTACTTTGGTCCACCCACGATGAAAGTTACAGCAAGTGACAAATGACGGGCGATCATGGTGCCTGGTTGGCGTTAGGGGTAAGAACCGGGTTGGCCAGCATGCCAGGTTTTTAAGCCCACGACCACGGTGATCAATTTCAAGGAAGAAAAAAAACAATACAAATAACAAATAACAAAATCTCTTCATGTGGAATAAGATTATTGAGATATACAATACGAATAGAACACCGGGCTTCAATTTCTATTGTCAGTTCCACGGCCAGGATAAGGGTGATCAATTGGTGTGTTATGATTCTTTTTCTTCCACTCCAATATATTATTCCATTGCAAGCAATGCATAGACATCTTTACTAGTCTAGCTGAAAAACGATGACAAGGTTGTTTGTCAACTCAAGAATGAACAAGCTCCGAATGAAACGGAAATAATAACACCTCATAATTAACGCATACTTCGTATATGGCACTCGCGTAAGAAAGCATTCATACAATACGACGTCTAGCGCGCGCGGCTAGTGTCCGCCCATGCCGGTAGCGTTCTTGACGGCTTGGGCGGCGCCCGTGGCGGCGTCGACGGCGCCCTGCGCGACCTGCTGCACCTGTGCTCCGGCCTGCTGGACGACGCCGGCGCCCTGGTTGGAGGCGTTCTGGGCGTGGCCCGCGGCATCGTGCGCGGCCTGCGCCACGTCGTCCTTGCGCTGCTGCGCGTGGCCCGCCGCCTCGCCGGCCTGGTGGCTCAGCTGCTGCGCGGTCTGCTCGGCCATGGATCGATTTGCTTCGCCCCTGTTGCCCTGTTGGGTTGTGTTGTTGGTGGATATGATGGATGGGTGGTCTGTGTGTACTCGATCGATCCGGAGACACGCATGAAACGAAGCAGGCAATGCAATTTTATAGGCTGCTGCTGCATGCGCTCAATGGCCGGCGGTGGTCTGGACGTAGGACGAGAGGTGAGGAGAGCTTGACGGGCCAACTCGATCGAGAACCATTCATTCAATTCCTCCGCACCTTTGGTTATAGAGAACAGAGAAGGCCGGCCGGCCGGGAGCGGGAGGTAGTGAAAATCAGATGGATCAAAATGTGGGTGTGCAAATGCATGCAAGGGAGAAAACAGTAATAAGTGATGTGATGTGTCCCAGTAGCTGCTGCTGGCATTGGATTGGATGGCACTAGTCGCTCGCATGCTATGCGCTATGCTATTTTCAGGCACTACCAAAGCAATCAAGCAAGCATCGTTTACGCACTCTATCGTACGAGACGAGGACACAGCAAAGAGCAAACACAACCATGCATGCATGCGGTTCCATTCAATTCAATCCAACCATCGCAGCAGCTTCGTCGAAATTACCTCACCTGCACCTCCCACTACTGTTACTCACATGCATTCGCCTTTGCCACCGTACCCCACCGCCATGATAACGAGTAGCTAACATGTTTCAGTGCAGCAGATGCCCCCAAAACGGAAATCCGCGTGCTACTATCCCTCTGGCATTGCTCGGATGCATATCATGGATTCAGGCAGGATTCTTCATCCACCACCACTACATACTCTGCACTCGATCAGCAACGGACCCATCACATTGCCATTGCAGTTGCAGGCCCCCAGCAACTCCAGCAGCCAGCTGCAGCTTCCTCCAATATTCACTAGCTACCTTCCCCATTCCCTTCGCTTTCAGCTCGGCAGCCTTCACACCGGCCAGACTCTCAAACAAACCCACGCCATTCAGATCAGATCATCCATCCTGTGACCTGTGACTGTGATCGAGCCACCATTAGCCGTCGCCGGCGGCCATGGCGCCGTCCGCGTCCACCATCCTCCTGCTCCTCTTCTCCTCGTTCCTCGTCGCTCCACGCGCCGCCGCGGACTCCGACTCCGTCTCGTACGTCGGCAAGAGCGGCGTCTTCACCCTCCTCGACTGCGGCGGCCCCTCCTCCGATGACACGGCCGCTGCGTCGGCGCCGCCGTCCAGCAAAAACGCCAGCGCCGACCTCAGCGAGCTCCTCGCCGCGATCCCCTCCGTCGCGGCGCCCGAGGGCTTCGGCGCCCTGTCCCGCGCCGGCGCCTCCGTCCGCGGCGTCTGCGTCGGCGACTTCTCCCCGGAGACCTGCCGCGCGTGCCTCATCGCCGCCGCCTGGAGCGTCACCAAGGGATGTGGCCTCGCCGCGCGCCGCGCCGGGGCCTGGTCCAACTCCTGCTTCGTCGCCTACGCCACTCCACCTACGCCGCCGGCGCCAACGCCACGCTCGCCGTGGGTGCCGCGGACCATGACAACGACGACTCCGCCGCCACCACCACCGGCACCGGCCGCAAGGTGCTGTGCCACGGCGACTTCGCTGGCCTGTACGTGGACGGCGTCGACACCCTGTTCAAGTACACGGCGTTCCCGGACCAGACGCTCGCGGCGCTGGCCACCGACCTGGCGCGGATGGCGGCGGTGGGGGAGGCGAGCGGCCGACCCGGCGAGACGGTGCGCGCGCTGGCGCAGTGCGCCAGAGACCTCGCCGAGGGGGACTGCCTCCGGTGCCTGCAGGCGTCGGCGCGCCAGGCCGCGGCGTCCTGCGGCGGCGACTGGTCCGGCTGGGTCCACGGCGGCCACGTGCTGAGCCCCGGCTGCTACCTGCGGTTCGCCGTCAGCTCCGGCGGCTCTAGTACGCTGCTGGTGAGAGGCAGCGGCGCGGTGGTCCTCCGCTGGGTCGTCGGCGCGTTCGCCGTGGCGGCACTGCATGTCCATGGCTGCGGCGTTTGACGGCCGATTGGATTAGCGCGTATGTACCGCACCCATCGGCCGAATTGCGATGCTGGGAATTTCGTAGGAAAAGATGGTGGTTCTGTTCTGACCGAGCTCTCATCAATTAGCTTGTAGCATTGGTAATTAGTGTGGCGTGGATGTGTGTGATTGCCGGCAATTAACTTTCTGATGCGTGCATGGATCACGAACTAGGAAATTCCTCGAGTCTCCATCTCCCTTTGTACTATCCTTCATCTTAATTTGATCAATCTAAAGTTCAAAAGGCACATGCTTGTATTATGTTAGTAGTAATTTGCACCATAACAATGGCTAATACGCTATTACCTCGTTCAGATATTCAATCGTGCAGTAACGGCTAGCCTACTGCACCTAAATTAGATTAATGAATTTGAATCTAAAGTTAAAAAAGCATAGCGGTGGGATTATGTTAGTAAATTGTATAGTGATGACAAGAAAACCACTTCATCACACCTTGCCCTCTGATAGATTTTTTTTTAAAAAAAAATAACTTTTAAAATATTTTTTAAAGAACCCGTTCCAAACTTTATTTATGTGGTTTTGGTCGCGCCGTCTTGGTGGGAGTGACCAAACAGAGTTAAAAGGAGGTATGCATTCACGAGTTTATCATCACAGCAACGTGTAGACATCACGTTTCACAGAAACCGTGCACACTTAAAAGGGAGGACAACAGTAGAAGACCACACAAGCTACGTACTAAGCTAGTTTGAGAGCGTGCCGCAATTATAGTCCGCCATTTTCATAAGCCTCTCTGCGAGCACTCCGGACAGGAACTTGTCCCGCAGGAAGCTCACGACTGCATTGCCACTCTGCTGTATGAAGCCGACAGCGTAAGCAGTCGCGACGAGCTCCACGCTCCTCCACCGCCTGATCCCGGCGTACTCGCGCAGGCCCGCCTCGATCCTTTCGTTCTCGGCGCCAACACCCTTGCCACCAAGGAGGGCCTCGCCGAGGCATCTGGCCAGGACGACGGCGTCCTCCAGCGCCGAGCACCCGCCCTGCCCGAGGTCCGGCGTCATCGGGTGCAACGCGTCGCCGGCCACGCACACGTTGCCCTTAGCGATGCTCGCCGTTGCCAGCGACAGCGGCGGCCGGAACCGCAGCGACGCCGCGAGGACGTCGTTCATCTCGCTCCGCTCAATCACCGCAAGCGCCTCCTCCGGCACCATTGAGCCCCGGAGCTTGTCCAGTACGAACTGCTTCATCTTGGGCGCACTCTCGTCGACGCCCTTGTCTGAACAAACACGATACCAGCACGTACAGAAAATCAGCATATGTCGGACCATGAGTTCTGTATTTCGCCACGGATGATGACTAACCGTTGTCGGAAGGAGTCCAGGTGAAGAACCAGTAGATGTCAGTCTCGGTGCAGGGCAGCATGCCGGAGCGGAAGCCGTGGCCGACGAACTGCAGGAACTTGGGCTCGAAGCCGTGGCCGTCGGGGTAATGCGCGAGGCCTCGCGCCGCGGAGCGACCCGAGTAGGACGGCTTCGCGAGTCGGAGCCATTTCGCCACCACAGAGTTGATCCCATCGCATCCGATCAGTACCTGCAGATGCAGGGGACGCCTTACTCAGCATCATTGAGCTGCAGCATGCAGCTGGAATGGAATGCATGTTATAGACGCTTTGGACAAAAAAACAAAAAATCACCTTTGCTCTTAGAACTGAGCCATCAGCTAGTTGGAGGACCTTGATGTTGCCGTCCTCCTCGATGGATACGATCCTGGAGGAGTAGCGGATGGTGCCTCTTGGCAGTTGCTCCTCCAAGGTCTGCAGCAGCAAGTCTCGCCTGACGCAACGCATCTCCTGGGGTCCTCTGCGTCAACCGGACAGCGGGTGTTAGGCCTCCTCCAATGGTTGGCTCATAGCTAGTTTATAGAATTTTTTAATCCATGAACAGTAGCAAAAGTGAAGAGCTAGCTCTTGATCCAGAGATAGTCTCATACACGTATTTCGAGGTTGTATGAGAATGACGTGTGGGGTCATTCATGTTATGAGCTATGTGCTAAGAGCTAGATCATTGGAGGAGCTGTCTCTTAGAGTGCTTAGAGCTAGGTGCTGACTTTTGCCATTGGAGAAGGCCTTATGTCAGTGTGACTGTGAGGACCAATAAAGCGAAATGCTGCATTTTCGAATCGCTACAAAAATAGTAGCATCAAATCAACGTGGGGGTGTTTGGATCTCACTGATAAAATTTAGTCCCGCTACGTCGGATATAAAGATGCTAGTTAGAAGTATCATTATTTATTAATTTAAAAATCTATTAAATAAATAATGACTAATTTGCGAGACGAATCTATTAAATCTAATTAGTCTATTATAGGACAATGTAATGTTACCGTAAATATATGGTAATTTTATATTTATTATAGCTTAATTAGGTTTGTTAGATTGGTCTCGCGAATTAGGCACGATTTATGTAATTAATTTTATTTTTAGTTTACATTTAATATTTTTAATTATCATATATTTTAAATGTCTAAATTTTAGTCCTTTTAGACTTCAATAAATATGGAAAGGTATCCAAAAGTTCCGTCTGAAAAGGATAATTCGATACACAATGCATCTGTCTCGATCTCAAACGAAGATTAAAAAACGGACGTTGTCCCACTTGCAAATCAGCTCATGGCACAGGCCACTTGTTTGACAATAACATACGGCTCAAAATATCGTTATCTTTGTGAATCTGCATTCTAGAAGGGCGTCCTTGGTCAGATGATTGACTAACCCACCAGTCCATGTTAAAATGTTCATTATGGATATAAGTGAATCATAGACGAATAATCTTTTCCTAATAAATTTGTAAAACACGGGCCTGTTTGGTAGAGCTCCATCTGATTCTGATTCTCTGTGGGAGCTAATTCTCTGAGAGGAGTGATTCTGTGGCTAAAAGTGATTCTCTTCGATTCCCTAGCATAAACTATCAAAATCAGAATGAAGAATCACTTCACAGAATCGGGAGAAGCTACTTTTTTCAGCTCCCAGCCCCTTAGTTCATTTCAGAGAATCACTTCTCAGAATCAGCGGAGAATCACTTCTTGCTGAAAAACTGTTTAGCAGAGCTCCTTCTGGATTCACTAGAGAATCGGCTCTGGAGGTCTGCCAAACAGGGCCTGAACTCAACTATCATCGAGTGAGCAGGAGAAGGGCAGAC
>OAMR01000269.1:138923-183466 GCA_900205405.1 Echinochloa crus-galli | reverse complement strand
GAGAGAGATGGGCCGCGGGAGTGAAAGAGAGATTGAGAGAAAGTTGAGGGGGCGTTTCTGGACTTTTTCAAGATTTTGAAATTCACACACAAATCAAACAAAAGACATGCAAACCAAATATGATGCACATGCACTTATTGTTCCAAAATTATTTAAATGATGTTTAAATATTTTTAGGCTCAATTTAATTTAGAAAATTTAATTAAATCCTTAGAAAATTAAATTAAACCAAGTTGCTATGATTTATTTGTGATGGAATTTTTAGGGTGTTACAAGTTAGTTGTAAATTGCACAGTAACAATGGCTAATACGCTATTATCTAGTCCAAATAATCAACGGCTAACCTACCGCACCTAAATTAGATTAATGAATTTTAATCTAAAGTTAAAAAGGTATAGCCGCGGGATTATGTTAGTAAATTTTAGGTTAATGAATTTTAATCTAAATTTAAAAAGGTATAGCCGCGGAATTATTTTAGTAATTGTACAGTGATGACAAAGAAAAACAGCTTCATCACAAGTTGCCCTCGATTGGCATAGGCCTCAGCATAGCGATTTTTTTTAAAGAAAAACAACTTTTAAAGATATTTTTTTAAAGAACCTCTCTCATACTTTTATTTGCGTGGTATGATTTTTTTTAACCGAAATCGGGAGAGGAAGCTCCTACCTATTTTTATTAGATTTTTTGTTTTCTAAATCTAGTTAATTCGTTTTCACGCGGACTTGAATCTGAATCTGCTATGTGATACTCAGGTGCTCTGACCATTAGACTAGAGACCCTTTCACTGGTATGATTCTTTTGGCCGCGCCGTCCTGACAGGCGTGACCAAACAGTACTGAAAGGAGGTATACATCTACGAGTTTATCATCACAACAACATCTACACATCACGTTTCACGGAAACCGCGCACACTTAAAAGGAGGACAATAGTAGAAGACCACACAAGCTACGTACTAAGCTAGTTTGAGAGCGTGCCGCAGTCATAGTCCGTCATTTTCAGTCGCCTCCCTGCGAGTACTCCGGACAGGAACTTGTCCCGCAGGAAGCTCACCACCGCATTGCCACTCTGCTGTATGAAGCCGACCGCGTAGGCAGTCGCGACGAGCTCGACGATCCTCCACCGCCTCATCCCGGCGTACTCGCGCAGGCCCGCCTCGATCCTTTCGTTCTCGGCGCCACGCTTGGCGTCCTTGCCAACGAGGGCCTCGCCGAGGCATCTGGCCAGGACGACGGCGTCCTCCAGCGCCGAGCACCCGCCCTGCCCGAGGTCCGGCGTCATCGGGTGCAGCGCGTCGCCGGCCACGCACACGTTGCCCCTGGCGATGCTCGCTGTCGCCAGCGACAGCGGCGGCCGGAACCGCAGCGGCGCTGCGAGGACGTCACTCATCTCGCTCCGCTCGATCACCGCCAGCGCCTCCTCCGGCACCTTTGAGCTCCGGAGCTTGGCCAGTATGAACTGCTTCATCTTGGCCGCACTCTCGTCGACGCCCTTGTCTGAACATAGAAAATCAGCATCTGTCGGATGATAAGTTCTGTATATTTTCTGGACGACGTGGGCATTGGCTGGCACATCGCCACGGATGATGACTAACCGTTGTCGGAAGGAGTCCAGGTGAAGAACCAGTAGATGTCAGTCTCGGTGCAGGGCAGCATGCCGGAGCGGAAGCCGTTGCCGACGAACTGCAGGAACTTGGGCTCGAAGCCGTGGCCATCGGGGTAGTGCGCGAGGCCTCGCGCCGCGGAGCGACCCGAGTAGGACGGCTTCGCGAGCCCGAGCCATTTCGCCACCACGGAGTTGATCCCATCGCATCCGATCAGTACCTGCAGAGATGCAGGGGACGTCTTTCTCAGCATCATTTCGAGCTGCTGCATGCAGCTGGAATGGAATGCATGCTAGAGATGTTTCGGACAAAAATTTCACCTTTGCTCTTATAACTGAGCCATCAGCTAGTTGGAGGATCTTGATGTTGCCGTTCTCCTCGATGGATACGATCCTGGAGGAGTAGCGGATGGTGCCTCTTGGCAGCTGCTCCTCCAAGGTCTGCAGCAGCAAGTCTCGCCTGACGCAACGCATCTCCTGCGGTCCTCTGCGTCAGCCGAACAGCGGGTGTTCATGTCAGTGTGACTGTACGTGTGAGGACCAATAAAACGAAATGCTGCACCTTTGAATCACTACAAAAATAGTAGCATCGAATCAACTAACGTTGTCCGAATCAAACTGCTTGGGTCAGCAAAAACAAACCACACATTCCAACTCACTGTTTCCTGTGATGGGTGAGGTCCAATTCTTGCGCGATTTCTCCAGTCGATGTTGATATGACGCGCAGCCTGCGAAGCAAACATCCAACTATCCGAGTGAGAGAGAGACACTCAGGCTCTCATCGTGCTTGAGCACGCATCTATGAAAGAGCCAGGCAGCGTGACTGATAGGCAACGGTGGCGACTGAAGCGAACTCACGAGCGAAATTAACCAGCAGCATCACAGCTCGAAATGTCACAAAGGAGCAAGATGGGAGACGAAGAGATTGGGGGATAGCCGAAGGGTGCGCAGTCGCGCAGATAGGAACGTACGTCTGGATCTGCAGATGCTGCTGCCTGATCTTGTCGCCCACCCCGAGGGCGTCGAGCGCACGGAAGGCGTTCTTCCACGTTGCGAACGCGAACCCTGACGACCGCAGGGCCGGCGACGACTCAAGCACCAGGGACTTCACCCCTTTCCTGTACGAAAACGTTGTAGTGCAAATTTGCCAAAAATCGCAGAAGAGTGGAAACTCAGATCGAGGCCGTGGCGTGGCGGATTTACCTGTGTAGCCCGAGAGCCGTCGCCAGCCCGGCGAGTCCGGCGCCAACGACGACGACGTCCTCGGCGCCGGCGGTGATCTCCCTCTGCTGCTGCATGTTTACAACGGCGGCGGCTCAGCTTCGAGTAGCAGGTGTGATGTGAATTGGGATAGTGATCAGAGGCGCTGAACGAACCAAGAACACTTTATTTGCACGAGAATCAGGGGGTCCTGATAGATGGCTTTATAGAGGAATTGCATGTGTCGTGGAAGTGAGGAGTGAAGCTTGGGTGGAGAGGTCTTTCGGAAAAAAAAAGTTTGGGTGGAGAGTCACCACTGATGTCACTGCTGATGGCGTAGCGTAGTCAGAGCAGGGCAGGGGGCTGCTAAGGCCGTGTTTAGATGCCAAATTGGCACACCCAATTTGGGACTTTTGGGAATCGTGCGCCACTGTATCATTTCGTTTGTTTCTGTGAAAAATTGTCTAAAAATTGATTAATTAGGCTCAAAATGTTCGTCTCGCGGAGTACAACAAAACTGTGGAATTAGTTTTTAATTTTATCTATATTTAGTACTCCATACATGTTATGACATTTTGATGTGATGAGAAATCTTTTTTTGCATAGTGAATTTAGGAGTTGGATTTTGGGATCTAAACAGGGCCATGAATACCTCTGGTGCAAAAGTGAAGCTGGATGTGCTTTCTCCATTTCTCCGTGGTTCAGCGATTGTGCGGCTCTGCATGCATGCCCAGTCGCTTTCCCGTGCGGGCCACGGTAGAGTAGCTGGACGGGCTCTTCATGGACCAAGCAAGATCTATCCTAGAGCCAGCCCAACTTGGCCCAGTACCCAGAGAAGAGGCCTGAACCAGGAGCAAGAACGCATCAATTGGGGTCTGTTTGTTTGCCTGCATCTGGCCGAGCCAGGCTAACCGTATCGCAGCTTGAGCCTGGCTCGCCGGATGCAAGATTCCTTGCCCAGCCAGGCTCTGGAGAAACGAGAATGGTGGCCGTTTCTTCGGAGCCAGGCTCGCCAGATGCAAGTGATTAGTCGGTTAATGATGTTAATAGTGTATGATTAGTACATATTAAATGATATTGGTATATTTTAAATGATATTAAGAAGTAATGAGATGAAATAGAGTTATACTAAGATATTTATACATATTAAATATTGTAATGATAATTATTTATTATTTTTTTTCTCATACGGCATGCTTCGTGCGAGCAACCAAACACCTGTTCTACACAGCCTGGCTCACAGGAGCCATGTAACCAAACACACAGGCCTTGCATGCGCCAAGCCTGGCTATGGCCAGCCTGGTTCATCCGGTGCAACCTGGCTCGCCAGGGAAGACAAGCAAACACGCCCTTGGTTTCTCTAAGTACATTCCTCGCTCGTCATACATATAAATTCATCACAAACAGTTTGCTAGTGTTGCTAGTGTTCACTGTCAATCTGCTGTCATGGAACCGAATCCTCTCTGACATAGCTTTCTTTGCCTTGATCGATCTGCACAGGACTGGAAGAGTCACTGTACGCCAGCTCTTGGAACTGTCTGCATCAGCAGCGTACTGCCCTATCAGCCCCAACAATTGTACCCACCCGACATAGCTAACCAGCAACCAGGGATAGAGACTTGCATGAACTGACTGAAGCCCCACGACACCTCGGCGGCGTTCATCTTCATCCACGGCAAAACCTCCGCCGCTGGTCTGGCTGTACCAGAACGCACTGGATCCTCCCATTAATTGACCGACCAGGCGACCAGGCCATAATAAGCGGAGGTGTGGCTGACCTTGGCGTTCCAAGGCGAGGGCGCAACGCCTCCACTCGCCGCAAGCTATCACGTGTCGCCGGACCACGCCGGAGTTCCCGGCCGGAACGGTGGGCGGTGCACCGGAGTTGCCGAGGGCGAACGACGGGTGGCGGACGGCAAGGAAGAAGAAAAGCACAGCCTTTTGTTATTATACGCCCGGCGATCTTGGCCGCAGATGTCCGATCCGACGGTTCCTAGGCAATCCAGGGTGGTCCGTATACCGTCCACCCCTGGGGTTCCGCACCGGTCGACATCGCCGGCGCAACCACGCCCCCGTGACCTTTGCCTCGATCTTCCCTCGCCCTCACCGAACGTTCTTCTACCCTAGCGCTCGTCGCTCGTCGGCTTGATGCCCATCGACGCCGCCGGCCGGACCCGCTGCGCCCGTAGCCGTGAACCGTGAACTCCAGATGATCTCGACGCGTAGGCCGTCCCCGGCCTCCCGTCCTGGCCTCCCCATCGAGCCCACGACGAAGCCATAGGCTAACGTTCTGCTATCGACGCGCCGGCGCTCGCTCGCCGGTTCGGTGTCCAACGACGCCGGCCCGGCTGTGCCCGTCGCCATGGACGCCAAGACGATGGACGACGCCGACAAGAACTGGCCAGGCATGGCATCGGGCGTCCCTCCTCGCGTCGCCGCCGCACGCCCGCACCATGGCTATGCCGTCTCACATTGGCCGCAAGCTGCCGCTCTCGCAGGGAGCGAATCGGATCAGCAGAGCACTTCGGGTTCGAAGTATCTGTCGAGCGTCCCTTTGTTCTGCCCTAAACATCTGGTTCCATGGAATCAAATCATCTCTCGCATCCGTTTCTTTGCCTTGTCTGCACAAGATTGAAACCTGGACACCCAACCAAATACGGAGGACTTGACAGTTCGCCATCGCACTCCGGCGCGGCGGCGTTCGTTCCGTTCGCGCCAACCTCAACGTCGGTCTGGGCGGCGAACCCATAGTCAGGCCACCCCCGAGCTCTCAGTCTCTCACTGTCTCACGGTCGCTGCTGCAGGCTGCGTCAGGGGCGGCGTCGCCGGCGCACTGGCGGCGAACGGCAAGCGGTCTCGTGGTCGATTCCGAGGACCGGAAGAAGAAGAAGGAAGGAAGGGTCCCCTCCCCGTGTGTCATTATCCGCTGCGATCTTGGCCACACGTGTCTGATCCGACGTCTTGCAGACAACCCAGGGTGGTCGTTATTTCATTTACCGACCACCCCTGGGGTCAGGCGGCGCAACCGCGCTGTCCTGTCCATCGGCGAACGTTCTGATGTACTTTACGCGCTCGCTCTCGCTCGCCAGCCGGCCCAGCTGTGCCCGCTGCCATGGACGCCGAGACGACACAAGCATGCCGTCGGGCGTCCCTCGTCGCCGCCGCACCTGCGCCGATGCCGTCTGGACTTCACCGCGAGCTGCCGCTCTCGCAGGATCAGGAGGTCCGCCGGCTGGGGTCGTCTCGAGAGCGCGCGTCGCGCTCGCTAGCTCCTGTCATGTCCTGTCTCCCGGCGCGCCGCACGCCCGCACCTCGGCGTGATGGGGTTCGTCGGCGTGGACTAGCTCCCACCAACCAAGGGATGATGTGCCAAATGCTTCTCGACGGTGAGGCCGTGCGCCGTCCGGTATGCATTCTCGGCGCAGTGAATGATGCTCTCAGGACGTGCTCTCAGGACTCATGAGAGATAGAGGTCAAGTGCATCATGTGAGTGAATCCAGAAAAAACTTGAGCTCTCGTTGCGGTGCAGATGAAAGCTGGTTTTTTCCCCTTCCCTCAAAAGGAACAGACGAGCACGCAGCACGTACTGCCAAGCTTCAGACTCGTATCAAATGCAAACGTTTTTTATCGCCCGCAATTGACGACATGGGAGCACCAACCAAATACGGAGGACTTGGAGCTCGCCATCGCACTCCGGCGTGGCGGCGTTTGTTCCGTTCGCGCCGACCTCAACGCCGGTCTGGACGGCGAACCCATAGCCGGCCAGGCCTCCCCGAGCTCGAACTCACGGTCGCGGCTGCTAGTTGCGTCAGGGGCGGCGTCACCGGCGCACTGGCGGCGAACGGCAAGTGGTCTCGTGGTCGAGCCGGAAGGGAGGAGGAAGAAGGGTCCCCTCCCCATATGTCTTAATCCGCCGAGATCTTGGTCGCATGTATCTGATCCGACGGCTGTGAGGCAATCCAGGGTGGTCGGTATCTCAAATACCGTCCACCCGGACGGTATCTCAGATACCGACCGCCCCTGGGGTCTCGCCGCCGCCCGCCCGGCTGACATAGCCGGCGCAACCGCGCCGTCTTGTCCTCCGCCTCGAGCTACCGAAGCCATCGGCGAACGTTCTGATGTCGGACGCACCCGTCTCGCTCGCCGGCTTGCTGCCCAACGACGCCGACGGCCCGCCCGGCTGTGCCCCCGTCGCCGTGCACGCCGCAGCATGCCTCCGACGCAGTCTACCATTCGCCGCGATCTGCTGCTGTCGCGGGAGCAGGAGGTACGCACGTCGTGCTCCTGCCCTGTCTACGGCCGCCGCCTCGTCCGGCAGGCGGCAGTTTCCCGTCGCACCTCGCCGTGGCGTTCATGGGTCTATGAATGATGAATCTTTGAATCTAAATTTGACTGGCACAAACAAACAATGGGGCCGATGAAGTCTGAAGCTATTAATCCTGGGACCAACACCAATTGGTTCATTGTGAGTATGAACCGGAATCGTTGATTTGTTCTGTCCTCAACATCCCGTTGCCATGGAATCAACTCGCGTCCGTTTCTTTGCCTTGCCTGCACAAGATTGGCCTTTGAACTCTCTGCATTCCTTACCAAAATTATCTAGCCTACGAAACCACCCTGCCCTGTGCCCACAATTGACGACAGGGGCACCAACGACGGAGGACTTGGTGCTCGACATCGCACTCCGGCGCGGCAGCGGTCGGCATCTCTACTCCTAATAATCTTGTGCTCAGGAACCGCGTGGTGCGACTCCGTGGGTCTGCCTCCCCTTCCGTCTGCCTGCGATCACGCGCGCCATCGAAATAGAATCCGACGCCTGCGATCAATTCCCACCTCCCCCGTCCGACGCCCACGCCCGCGTCCCCACCCCCGACGACCGCGCCCCCCGTCGGCAGACCCCGTCGCAAACCCTCTGTCTGCCCCGTCTGCCTCCGCCTGCCCAACGCCAATCCCCTCCCCCCCAAGGCCCCAACCCCAACCCCCACCTCGATGCCACCACCCGCGCCGACTCCCCCGCGCCGATCTCCTCCCCCACGCCGATTTCCCCACCTCAAACCAGCGCCGCGCCGCCGCCGCCCCACGGGCGCATCATCGCCACTGCCTCCGACCTGGGCCCCCCATCCCTCCATCGGGCGCTGCGATGGATGGCGGCATGGTGGGATCCGAGGGTGTCCTGGCCCCTGTGCCCGGGTGGCGCGGCCGCGCGGGTGCCTCGCCGACCTCTGCAGGAGCAATCGCTGGTGGGCGGCCAGCGGTTGTAGCAATGCCTGTTGCGGTGTGGCTGGCCCATTGCCTGAAGCCCAATCGGAGCAACGAGGTCGTCCCTAGGTGTGCGCTGCATCTTGACTTTGTTATCCATCTATCGGGTGTACATATCTTCTCTTCTCTGCATCATGATTTTGAGTGTTTTTGGCCCTAACTTGCTGAGGTGGCTGGGATCGGGATCTGAATCGTATCGTGATACGCAATGCACATGTATCTTGGTCAGTGATTGCAATTTTACAGCGGCCGATGTGGTGCTGCTCATGAATGATTCTCGGCAAATATGCATAAAGTATATATCCGCTAATTATGGTTCAAGCTACATGTATATGAAAGATTAGCTTTGAGAGAATTCTTTTTTCTGCCAAGAACCACAGCAAGTCAGCAAGTACGCCTCGAGCAAAGGGTTTTATCTCATCTCCATTCTAAAAGAAACTCATTTGCACCACATGAATTTCGCAAAGTCTTTGCTTTCAAAATGTCTTCTGTCGTCCATTCCAGGGGTTACAGTCCATTTAGTCATTTTCACTATGCTTTCGTTGAAATTATTCACTATATAAAATTGATTTCTTCCATTGGGCAGTTCCGAAATGAGACGAAGTATTCTTATGTTTTATTTCCTCCAATAGATAGTTTCAGACGTGGGAAGAAGCAGGGAGGCTTATCAAGGTGCTCGACTCCCTCAGTTGTGAAATACTGTGTTGAGAGCAGGAAGTCTTATTCAGGTGCTCATTTCTGCCTTAGATTTAATTTCTCATATTAAATCTGCATGACCTAATCTTCATGTATCAATTACTCAAATCAATGGAGTAAACCATATGGCAATGGAATAAGCCATGCTGAGATGATGTCCTCCATCCTCCTGCCAGATCAGTAGTCTGCGAATGTTATGGGAAATCATGCAGTAAGGCACAAGGCAGCTTGATGGTGAACTGGTAGGAATTTTATGGGCTTGTTGGTTTAAATAGATAGGTGAAGCGGAAAAGTATGTTACTTATCTGATATAAAAGTAGTAAATGGGATTTCGGGGATTATTGCTCTGACTTTTTCGGTTAACCTTGGGCCATATCATCCTTTAATTTGTTTATCCTGTCCATAGCTTGACAGTGATGATTAGTTGATTACATCATAGCTGTTGTCCAATGGTAGTAAGCGTCAAACTTATAACTGCTGTACGGTTCCTCTTAAAGTCACATGAAACTTGCTTTTTCTTGATACGTCTGTTGCTTTCTGAAATTTTAACTTTTTTGTTACTCTCAAAACATTTTATGGGGTACGTGAACCAAGCTATGTTTTGGATGTCGTTGTTTCTTTCTGATGACTGTCCACCATTTTCAGGTGTGGTACTAGAGAAGAAAGAGGCTGGCCAATCAGCGTCACGAGTCTGTGGACAGTTCGTGAAGCAAGCTGTCCGATATCGAAAGTCCATGTGAGCCCTCTTTGTTTCTCATGTGGTTGTACGCTTCATGCTTGCTAGGCACATTTGGCTCTTCACCATAGCTGCCTTCTACTTGCAATAGGACTCGATGGCCATTGCTAATCACCATTTCAAGACTGCACTTGGAACAAGCAACCCATATGTGAAAACGTGAGTTACCTTGTCTGTGATTGTCTATTTGACTTGGCTCTTGTCCTGAATACTTAAATTTCATTCTGAATTCAGGTTGTTGAAGTTCCAAATGTCTCTTCAAGGATATTGATATAGGAAAAGTAAGTTCTGAAACTACATTTCTGACATAAGTATGCCACGTGAGAGATACCTGCAGACTAATTTCATCTGCAAACTTGCATATGAATTGTGAATAACTTGTGCTCAGAAAAATTGCACAGTTAGGGCAAGGCAGTTGCGGCTCTATCGGGACAAATAGAGAAGATTGTGGCATGAAGGAGGTGGAAACACTAAAATATTCATTAAACCATCTGAAGAGCAGGTGTGTCTAACTGTCTATCTACCTTGCTTTCATTTTTGCCCATGTACTCTCATGTAACTGTGTGCTAGCTCACTTAGAGTGACATGGATGGAAGCCTAGGTTGGTTGTATGGTCTGATGTGCTCACCAAAATCCATAGAAATTATATTACTTGTTAGGTCATTGTTGCTATCCTAGGCCTACGGGTGCTTTACCACCAAGAGCATCTTAGTATTTATAATGCTGCTTCATTTAAGCCATAAGAAAAATTCTGTTGTTCATGCCTCAAATGCTACTATTCCTTCTGTCCAGAGTAAAGCTTAGATCCGCTATGTTGCCTATGCAACATACTATTGATTCTCTTGCTGAAGGGAAATGTTGTGTCAACCTTTTCAGGCATCATATTATGAATGCCTGGCTGTTGTCTTCGATATGCATTTTGGAAGAAGCTATTTGAGGATTATATTGGCAAGCTCTAACATCAACGTCTTTGGTGGAAAATGAAGAAATTCCATGCAATCGAATGAAAGGGCAAAGGTTGATAAGATAAGGTGTGGACTCTCATTCTCAGTGGACATTAAAGTATTGGCCTCATCATGCTATGGTCTGCAAAGTATATTATATTAATTTATGAAGTTGGCAAGCTCTTGGTTTGGTGTTTATCCTAAACTGAAAACTACATTATATTAATTTCTTTAGACAGTTGCTATTCGGTTGTCTTATGTGGAACCTATGTTAATTTCCAAGGCATATGACTTTCAATGTGTGGCTTATATTGGCCTGTTTGAGTTGTCAACTTGGAATTCTAATATTTGCCAATGGATGGCCATAATTGTGGAATTTAAAACTTACAGATATAATTATAGAATCTGTAACATGCCAATAGGGCATCTCAAGTTGAGAGGTAAAAAAAAAAGCCGTAGTAAAGAATTCCGATGATGGTTTCTTATGTTCAGGAACATATATCCTTGGGTTATTTGGATTGGTACCATTACAATTTTCAAAAGTTGGAGATATACCATTACAATTCACCTATTTGAAAGCATGCCATTGCAATTCTTTGTTTCCCACAAAAACACCACAGAATACATATGGAGACACCTTGGTCCCACCTGCAGGCGTATACAAATACGTATACTTTGTTGCAGCTACCCTCCCCTATGACTGACACGCGGGACCCACTTGTCATCTTCTTCCTCTTCCTTCCCCCAACCGGCCAGTCGCAGGAAGGGCGCGAGCGCCACCACGAGCGTGAGGTGGAGGCGTCACGGGGTGGGCGCGAGCGGCGACATGGCAGACTCACGGGGCGGCTGGGCAGGCGGGCGAGCGAGCGCGCGGTGGAGCAGGCGGGCGAGCGGCGGCCGTGCGAGGCGGAGGCTGCGAGCAGGCGGGCGAGCAGCAACCATGCGAGGCGGAGGCGACGAGTAGGCGGCCGCGTGAGGCGGCGAGCAGGCGGCCACGCGAGGCGGAAACGGCTGACTCGCGGCTGCGGCGGCGGCCGTGTGAGGTGTATGTGGTGCGGGGGCGGGGGAGTGGCAGGCGAGTCGGACCTGCAGGGCGAGCGGAGGAGCGCAGCCGCCGCACGGCGATACGAGCGGCCGGCGAGGTGCTCCAAAGCTGCGGGCGGGATCCGAACGGCAGCGCACACGATGGAGCCCCTCCTCTTTTCGCGTCTCCGGCGAGCTCGAACTGGAGGTAGTGACCTCCTCCACCGCGGCGGCGAGCTCCGCCTCGCGCGTGTGCCGGCGGGGGCGAGCTTGCCTCCATGGCAGCCACCGCGGCACCAGACTCCCTGGACGATGGGAGGATGAAGATAACACTGACGCCTGGGTCCCACACGTCAGCGAGTGGGAGAGAGGAGAGATACAGGGGTATTTTAGGCCATATGAAAATACAAAGGTCTCCGTGGGTCCAAAGGAATCAAAGACATGTTCAATGGAATCAAAGACGTATATAATGGTATGGTTCAAAGTAAGAATTACATTGGTATATTTCCAAATAGGTGAATTGTAATGATATATCTCCAACTCTTGAAAATTGCAATAGTACCGATCCAAATAACCCTATATCTACCTGTCTTGTTCCTTTGATTGTAGGTACTCAAACTACATCCAGTTGGAGGGCACAATATGCTGATTCTAAGGAACGAAGAGGCAAGGAGAGAGAGCCCAGTCTGTAATGTCTGGTGAATATAGAGAAATAAAAGGAACAAAAAAGGAGCTGCCGTTTCCTGACCCACTGCTTAATGAATTTAATGAATTTGCTATATGGTGATATATATTTTACTGGCACAATAAAACAATGATAGTTCAATTTTTTACTAATGAGCATGCGGGCTTGAAGCTAAAATTAGGTTAGTCATTTGTGACCCCTTTAGTCATAGCATATACATTAGAATCAATAACGGTTTTGTAGCCCACTATCTATGTCTTTGCGAAAAACAAAAGTACTAACTTTTATGAACTTCGTTGTGATCCTACAGCTGTCAAAATTAAATTTTCCGCGTGTTCTATTTATCTTTTCTTCATGTATCGTACCCGTAGCAACGTACAGGCACATACCTAGTTTAAGATATAAAATTTTGACGTCCCCGTTCGCGAGAACCTCCACGACGGTCTAGGCGGTGAATCCATAGCCAGCCCATATCGAGCTCTCGGGACCGCGGCTGCTGGCGGCGGCGTCGCGGTCGTCTAGCGGTGCTCGTCGGCTTGCTTCCCAATGACGAGGACGCGCCGGCCCGGCCGTGAACGTCAGATCGCCATGCCGATGCCGTTCGTCGGCATGGACCTCTAGCAATTAGGAGCCTTGGAGCCGTCGCGCGACCCCGACTATTTATTTGCATCAGAGGCCTTGTTTTTGCGGGCTTTGTGCATCTTGTTGGCGCGCGATGGGAGATGGGAGATGATGAAGTGTGAAGGTGTGAGAATCCTTGGCCTTGGCGTCTGAATCAGCTTGGGCGGCGCACGCTTGACTCATCTCTGCTGCGAGCTTTCTCTGATGTCCTGTAACTCACCTTCTCTGTCCAAATGAAGCTGGTAGTTATGGCGACAATGATGATTGATTAATCTATGCCGACAGGGCGACTTACAATGCCGATATGAGTGAAATCCACAGTTCGACATAGTGACTTTGTGTCTCGGTAGCGTTCACTACCGAAAGATGTACTAATCTAACTTACGGCACGCCCAGTTCTGAGTCAGAAGCTCAAACTCCTGGCTGATGTCTCGTCCTTGAGTCCATCCCAAATCCCATCACACCATGCAGAATGAAAACATGCACATGAACAGCTCAGATAAAACAAAGTTTAAGTATTTAGTGGGCCCGCATAAGTTGTACACTGCAGAATAACAACAAGATGTGGCTGTAGTTTAGTGGTGAGAATTCCACGTTGTGGCCGTGGAGACCTGGGCTCGAATCCCAGCAGCCACACTTTGTCCTCCTTTTCTTTTTTTTTTGCTTTCCCAAATGCTTGAAACCGCCGCCGCCACTTGCAGCTCCTGCATCCGATGACGCCGGAGCTGGCCCAGTCACTTTAGCTTTAGAGCGTGCCACAGTCATAGTCTGCCATTTTCAGAAGCCTTCTCGCGAGGAACCCCGACAAAAACTTGTCCCGCAGGACGCCTACGATGGCATTGCTACTCTGCTGAATGAATCCAACCACATAGGCCGTAGCAACGAGCTCGACGCTCCTCCATCGCCGGATCTCGGCGTACTCTCGCAACCCTTCCTCGATCATCCGGCTCCCCGTGCCGCCTCTGGTGGCGCCCTCGCCGTCGCCGAGGATGGCCTTGCCGAGGCACCTGGCCAGGACGACGCTGTCCTCCAGCGCCGCGCAGGCGCCCTGCGCCAGGTCCGGCGTCATCGGGTGCAGCGCGTCGCCGGCCACGCAGACGCCGCCCTTGCTGATGCTCCCGGTGACGAGCGACAGCGGCGGCCGGAACCGCAGCGGCACGGCGAAGACGTCGCTCGCCTCGCTCCTCTCGATCGCTGCCAGCGCCTGTGGAGGCACCTTGAGGGCCCTGAGGTTGGCCAGCACGAATTGCTTCAGCTTCGCGCCACTCTCGATGACGCCCTCATCTGCAATTGCACACGAAATTCAGTGGTAATGGCTGTCACAAGATTCTGGGCACTCAACCTCTAGTGTTGATCGATCGCAGTAAGCTGAAGATGATTTTGGATGTTTGCGTTTTTGGAATTTGGACAATGACATGCATGAGCATATATGATGACCGACCGTGTTTGGAAGGAGTCCAGGTGAAGAACCAGTAGACGTCAGTGTGGTTGCAGGGGCGCATGCCGGAGCGGAAACCTTGGCCGATGAACTGCAGGAACTTGGGCTCCAATCCGTGGCCGTCGGGGAAATGCGCGATGCCTCTCGCCGCCATGCGCCCCGAGTAGGTCGGGTCCGCGAGCCCCAGCCATTTCGCCACCGGCGAGTTGATCCCGTCGCATCCGATCAGCACCTGCACGTCGCATCCTGTTCATCACTCAGTTTCTATAGCTCCTGTAATAAGGGTAGTAGTAGTAGTATCGACGTGCAGAGCAATTCTTCACCTCTGCCCTTAGAGATGAGCCATCGGCAAGATGCAGGATCTTGATGTCGCCGTCTTCCTGTATGGAGACAATCCTGGAGGAGTAGCGGATGGTGCCTCGTGGCAGCTCCTCCTCCAAGGCCTGCATCAGCGAGTCCCGCCTCACGCAACGGATTTCATTGGGCCCTCTGCATCATCAGCTCATGTCAGTTTGTGCAACTGTATGTACAAGCAGAAATGCAGAAACACCTGAACATCGGTAATCTAATTGCAATCTCACCGGTTCCTCTGCGCTCTGAGGTCCATTTCCTGCGCGACTTCCCCGGTAGACGAAGACATCACACGAAACCTGCAAACGCCGGAGGAGTCGGTCAGTCAATCTGGCAGATCGGCACCGAGACTACGCGCGGCGCTCATGGTCATGCGAGCACGCCGCGCCGGAGAGGCTGGGGATGTGTTACTAGCTTGGAACGTACGCCTGTAACTGCAGGTGCTGCTGCCTGATCTTGTCGCCCACCCCGAGGGCGTCGAGCGCCCGGAAGGCGTTGTTCCACGCCGTGAAGGCGAACCCCGCCGTCCGCAGCGCCGGCGACGACTCCAGAACCAGGCTCCTCACCCCTCTCCTGCGGCGCACACAGATTGGTTTTGGGACCGGATTTTTCAGTGAATTAAGGTTCAGTGTACTTGTAGTTGCATTTTACCTGTGAAGCCCGAGAGCCGTCGCGAGGCCGGCGAGGCCGGCGCCCACGATGACGACGTCCTCCTGCCGCTGCATGGTCACGACGAACACCACGATCTCCTGCTCCTGCTAGTAGCTAGATAGACGAACAGCCCGCGCGTCGAGTGAAGCAGCAGGCCGGCCAGTAGCGAGACGGGACATTGTAAGAAGAGTCCGGCCCTGCACTGCATAGAAGCGTGAAGGGACCAGAGAGTTCCACGTGAGAAGAGCTGGCCACTAACGTCACTGGTGATGAACGGATCAAGTTATGGACGGACCTGATGGTGGCGTGGCGCTTAGCGCACAAGCGAAATTGGACACGCTTTCCATGAGCAGTATTGTCGTATTTGTATGGACGAGGACGACGACATCACTGGAGCAAACAAAGATACTCCATCGCGCTCAGATTTTTATGATGTTGACCATGAAAGCTGTGGGCTTCTCTAAAATGACCACCATACACCGGGCTTCTCTAAAATGACCATAAATTCATTATCTTCTACACTAGAATGACCAAACTCAACTTTTACCACCGGATCTGACCAGATTGCCCCTCTTCTTCTTCCTCTTTCTCCATCCCCTCCCCACAGCCGAGCGCCCGCCGGAGCCGCCATGGCAATTCATTGTCTCCTACGCTAGAATGACCAAACTCAATTTTTACCACCAGGTGGCCGAGCGGGGGTTGCACGCGACAGTTGTGTGCGCCTCCGGCCGGCCATGGCGGCTCCGGCGGGCGCAAGCTCGGCTGTGGGGAGGGGATGGAGAGAGGAAAAAGGAGAAGAGGGGCAATTTGGTCAGATCCGGTGGTAAAAGTTGAGTTTGGTCATTGTTGACGCAAAATATGCAGTTCGCGCCAAGCACACAGCAAGCCGAATTAGCCAGCTTCAACACGTGGCCCGCGCGTATGAATCCGAAAGCGTGCCAGTCAGTTTGCCTGAAAACTAACAAAGGGATGAAACGTTTAGATAAAAACCTGGAACGTGCTGGGTGGGACCAAGCAGTTCCATATTTTCGGCAGTGAAGCCAATCTCGAGAGACATATAGCTATAGACCAGCTATCTGTCATAATTCGGAGCATCATTCGGCAATCGGTAAAAAGCATGTAAGCATCACACTGCCGAACGCACAATATCAGTATGACGTAAGATCGGTCCTTAAGTAAGCAAAGAAAGCAAAGTGCATCCATGACCGAATAACGAGAACATACATGATATGAAAATAAATAAAGGGTGAAGCATGATCATAAATTCGCAGTAAACAAGAAATGCATAGGCCGAAAGCAGCACCCGTCAAGCATGATAACAAACAAGTTAATCCACCGCATGATACAACTCGTTTGAGGCCACACCACCAATCAGATTAGATCAATCCACCGCATGATACAATCTAATCGTGAAAGGCTAAAAGCACTCATTGCCCAATGCAAACCCACGAACACACGTTCACTCGTGAGAGCACTACCGAATGCGGCTATTTAGCCGAATCGGGGTCCATGGCGAAGGAACAAGCCTGATCGATAAAGATAGATCTATCAGATCGAATCGAATTCTAATCCACCGGATGATTAGCTCTAAGACGACCCAAAAACCTGCATCTACCGCATGATACCCGGTTCTGTCAAGATCTACACGATACCAACAAGTCCAAACCCGCGACACGTGGCAACCTAGATCGGTTTCGGTTTCGGCTATGAGAGGATAAATCATCGCATCGTAAAGCAAAGCCGACTCTAGCCGATCTAGATTGGGCAAAGGTGTGTTGCATGAATTAAGCACAGAGTAAAAACGAAGCAACACGGGGTAACTTAATGAATCTGCTAGATCTTGCCGAAATCTAACAGAGCCGATAACTTGGTCCATACTAGATCTTAGCCCACCGCATGGCTCATGACCTAACAGAGGAACCTTCTTGAGACCACAACTTAAATCCACCGGATGATACTAAGCATGGTAACAAGACTACTTGCATCAAAGCTTAAATCCACCGCATGATACTAAGCATGATACAAGGTTGCCGGTACTTACGGAGGTCGACGGATCGATGACTCCTCTCGAAGAACTCGACGACTCGACTAAAGGACTCGATGTTGGCACGGGGCCGGTTTGTTGTACGAGCAGGCGGATTCCCTGTGGTGCCGAATGCCATATCACCGTATGTGCGAGTTTTCGGCAGTGCAAGCTGAGGATCTTGCCGAATCGGTTGTCCATTTATATCTTTAACACCAGAACCTCCAGTGAAAGTCGTAAGCAGAGTCTTGGACCCAATCATCAGATCAACATGTACGCATCCCTTGGTGTCCGAAGGATTTCCAGCAAAATCATTTAGAACTATGCTCGTTGGTGTCAAATCTCTAAGACCCATGAATCCGCTGAGATTCGGCCGCAATGATTTCAGAAGGATCTGAATCTCCTACGGGACCGAGGAAATAGGATGGAGATTTTTCCTCAACAGGGATGAGGATTTCGGCAGCTAGGGCCTATCAAAGGGGATGAGAAGAAATTTAAAAATGCAAATCGAAAGAAGACTACCGAACATGCTTAAGGGGATTGAAGTTTACCTGGAGAGCAAGATCTTGGTCCGCCATTTGAAGGTTGGATCTTGGAAGACGATGACTTAGGGTTCGGATCCGGATGAGAGCTCTGAAGATTCGGAAGGAGAAGCGGGTGCCGAGCAGAACCAACTTGGAAATGTTAAGTGCTTTTGGTCAATTCCGAGATAAAAGTTACCTCTTATCCCGAAATTGAAGGGGCATGTGTTAACACCAAAAATTGGCACCAGGAAGAGGCTGACATGTGGGCCGGATTTGGTAGAAGGATGCCATTCGGCTAAAAGGGTTTTTTCTGAAGCATTCGGCAAAGATGCTCTGCGGTCGGGAACGCGTCGCCATTCGGCTGAAATATTCGGCAGAGATACTCTGCGGTCGGGAATGCGTCATCATTCGGCAGAGGCATTGTTCCGCAGGCGAAGAGTGGTAGCATTCGGGAAGACATGATGACGTGGATCAACATAAGGAAAAGGCCGGTTCGAACAAGGAAAGCAATATGGGCACGAAGATTCGTCATTTATTTTTAGAAACAAGTGTTGTAGTCGTGTCCGACTAGGAGTTGTATCAAGACCTGGGTATAAATATAAACCCATGGCAGCTGTAAAAAAATGGAATCAATCACACAAAAAACCGGCCCCGTGCCAACATCGAGTCCTTTAGTCGAGTCGTCGAGTTCTTCGAGAGGAGTCATCGATCCGTCGACCTCCGTAAGTACCGGCAACCTTGTATCATGCTTAGTATCATGCGGTGGATTTAAGCTTTGATGCAAGTAGTCTTGTTACCATGCTTAGTATCATCCGGTGGATTTAAGTTGTGGTTTCAAGAAGGTTCCTCTGTTAGGTCATGAGCCATGCGGTGGGCTAAGATCTAGTATGGACCAAGTTATCGGCTCTGTTAGATTTCGGCAAGATCTAACAGATTCATTAAGTTACCCCGTGTTGCTCCTTTTTTACTATGTGCTTAATTCATGCAACACACCTTTGCCCAATCTAGACTGGTCGGGTTCGGTTCTAGACCGCAAAACGATGAAAGAACCGCGGCGTCCATATAGCCGAATCCGAAACAGTCTAGGTTGCCACGTGTCGCGGGTTCAAGCTTGTCGGCATCGTGTAGATCTTGACAGAACCGGGTATCATGCGGTAGATGCAGGTTTTTGGGTCGTCTTAGAGCTAATCATCCGGTGGATTAGAATTCGATTCGATCTGATAGATTTACCTTTACCGATTAGGCTTGTTCCTTCGCCATGGACCCCGATTCGGCTAAATAGCCGCATTCGGCAGTGCTCTCACGAGTGAACGTGTGTTCGTGGGTTTGCATTGGACAATGAATGCTTTTAGCCTTTCACGATTAGATTGTATCATGCGGTGGATTGATCTAATCTGATTAGTGGTGTGGTCTCAAACAAGTCGTATCATGCGGTGGATTAACTTGTTTGCTATCATGCTTGACGGGTGCTGCTTTCGGCCTATGCATTCTTTGTTTACTGCGAATTTATGATCATGTTTCACCCTTTATTTATTCTCATATCATGTCTGTCCTCGTTAATCGGTCAAGGATATACTTGGCTCTCTTTGTTTATTTAAAGACCGATCTTACGTCATGCTGATGCTGTGCGTTCGGCAGTGTGATTCTTACATGCTTCTACCGATTGCCGAATGATATTCTGAGTAACGACAGATAGCTTGTCCGTAGCTATATGTCTCTCGAGATTGGCTTCAACGCCGTAAATATGGAACTGTCTGGTCTCACCCGGCACGTTCCAGGTTTTGATCTAAACGTTTTTATCCCTTTGTCAGTTTTCAGGCAAACTGACTGGCACGCTTCCGGATTCGAAAGCCCGGGCCACGTTTGAAGCCAGCTTTGTTCGGCTTGCTGTGTGCTTGGCGTGAGGTGCGGATTTTACGTCAACACACTTTTTGGCACGCCCGGTGGGACACACACAAGTTTTCAAGATGCCTGAGTTGAGCGACATCATGGATGTCACTTTGGAAGAATTGTCTGAAGAGCATCAACAGATGGTAAAGGCTGCTGCTAGTCAATTCATTAACAAATGTTTACTGTCTTTCGCCAAGAACAGGAGCGGTGCACCTTTTCTCAAGTCCGATCTGCCAAGAGTTCTCCTTCCTGGGCAATCTGATCTTACTGAAGAAGAAGAGAGGGAGAGATTCTCGGGCTTGTTATACAAAGCTTTGGGAGAGACAATGACCAATCACAATGCTGCGTTCTTAAACAGTTTTCGGCATACAATGATAAGCATTTTTGGTCAGCATGTGGATAAACCCTTTGAGCAGACACATGGGCAATTGGGTGGCCCGACATACTTCAATGTTCAAGCACCAGTTCAGAAACCACATGGTAAAGGAAATGCTGATGAAACTGGAGGTTCTGGTGTTAAAGATATAAATGGACAACCGATTCGGCAAGATCCTCAGCTTGCACTGCCGAAAACTCGCACATACGGTGATATGGCATTCGGCACCACAGGGAATCCGCCTGCTTCTGCTTACAAGATATCTCCCTTGAACAATAGATTGCAGAGGGATTTATATGGGAATGGATACTCGGAGTTCCTGGACTACAATGCTATTGACGCTCTCCCAAATCCCGGGTATGTTGGTACTGCAGGGATACCCGCTGGAAGACCGGGGAATCAAGATTCAAATGTCGATCTCATGGTACAGAAAATGACCGAAGTGCTGCAAAATCAATTCGGTCTGAAACCCAAGAATCAAGGATATATGTACTCACCTCCCTTTCCAGAGTGGTACCAAAGGGTGTCGTTGCCGAGTAGAGTCAAGGTTCCTACAGAATTCACCAAATTCTCGGGACAAGATGATACAAGTACTGTGGAACATATAGCTCGATATCTGATGCAGCTTGGAGAGGCTTCGGCAGATGAGGCTTTCAGAATTAGATACTTTCCTTTGTCACTGACGGGTTCAGCTTTTACGTGGTTTGCTTCTTTGCCTGCTCAGTCAATTTGCACTTGGAAAGATTTAGAACAGAAATTCCATGCTCATTACTACATTGGCAGTACCGAGAAAAAGTTGGTTGATTTGACCAGCTTAAGGCAGAGGAATAATGAAACACCTACAGAATTCCTCAGGAGATTTAGGGAAACAAAGAGTATGTGCTTTTCTCTGAACATACCTGATGACCAGCTGGCTGGTATGGCTGTAGCTGGCATGCTGCCTGCCATTCGGGAGAAGCTGTTCGGGATGGAGTTTGATGATTTGGGCCAGTTGTCGCACAGATTGGCCTTGATGAGTAACCAGGCATATGGTTTCAAGAAAGATGTCAGATTTGCTAAAAATAATGATGTAGCTGACATCTATAACCAATTCCTTGAAAGAGCAGATCAAGAAGATGAGTATGAAGATAGCGAGGAAATAGCTGCAGCAGAGATAGTGTGGAGCAAAGAACCAGTTACAATGACTCAAAGATGGATCAAACAGATGAAAGGAACATATGATTTTGATGTGACTAAGGCAGACAAATTGTTTGAGTTCCTGGTGAAAGAAGGCCGAATCAAATTGCCAGAGGGGCATTCTATGCTTCGGCCCGATGGAGTGAAAGATAAGAGGTACTGTGGGTTTCATGATAGAAATTCTCATTCCATTAATGAATGCAGAGTCTTTAGGATGAAGATTCAGAAAGCTATCCAGGAAGGACATTTGAAATTCGACAACAAAATGAAACTGGACAGTAACCCTTTCCCTCAGAATATGATCGGGTTCTCGGTTAATATGGTAAATGCTGTTCCATCTGGAGAAAAGGGAAGATTGAAAGTTTTAACCTCAAAGAAGGCAGGGCAGGATGGTTCAGTTGATCCTACTCGGCAGATCACAATTGAACAGATTCGCCAGAAAGATCTTCGGTTCCCAAATAGCCGATTTGAAGTGGGAGAATCCTTTAGACCTAGAGTTACTACACGTATTCTCCTCAACAAATGGCAGCGTCAGCAAGAAAAAGAGCGTTTTCAAAGGCGTGAATACGAGGAGGAGAAAAGAAGGCGCGAAGAAGAAAGGTTTGAGGAAGAACAAGAAGAGTATGCTCGAGAGCAGGAACGAGCGCATTGGGGGTGTGCATTCTTCAGACACTGTTGGAACGAAGGTTTAAAGCTGCCTACAAAGAATAACTGTCCTGAGTGCAATAATGGGTATGTCGAACATAGGCAAAATGTTGCCAATCGCCGATCTGTCCATGAAAGAATTGGTAGGGTGCATCTTAGTGATGATCGGCGTTTTGATGATCAACCAAGAAAGAGACATGCTGATTGCAGATGGATTGATCATGAGGAAGAAGACCGTGAGTATGTTTGGCAAAAAGGACAGTGGTGTCCACCTGGTTTAAGAAGGAGTCAGAAGAGAAGAGTTCAACGCCTGAGGAATCAAGAATTAAAGCAAGCAAGGCCTAGGATGAAATCGATATGGCTCCCAAAAGACAGGCCTGACGAACATGGTCATTCGGCTCCTACATGTATGGTATGTTTTCTGCCGAATGAATTTATGGCTCCAGCTGATCAAATTGTACAGGAAGAAATATTGCCCGATATAAATGATGCCGAACGATTTGGGTTAATGGCACAATTGATGTTGAACAAACAAGCTGTTTTTGAGAAGCCAACCCAGAATCGGCACATGAAGCCACTGTACTTGAAGGGATATGTTAATGGCAAACCATTGACCAAGATGTTTGTCGATGGAGGAGCTGCTGTCAATGTAATGCCATATACCACATTCAGGAAGCTTGGTATGGGTCTTAGAGATTTGACACCAACGAGCATAATTCTAAATGATTTTGCTGGAAATCCTTCGGACACCAAGGGATGCGTACATGTTGATCTGATGATTGGGTCCAAGACTCTGCTTACGACTTTCTTTGTCATTGAGGGCAAAGGGGCATATAGCTTGCTGCTTGGAAGAGATTGGATTCATGCAAATTGCTGTATCCCATCAACCATGCATCAACAGCTCATTCAGTGGATAGATGATGAGGTGGAGATTGTCCAAGCAGATGATTCAATAAGCGTGGCAAATATGGAACCAGCTTTCTGGGAATATCAAGGCATAGATTGTTTCTCAGGCAAAGACTGGGGAGAAGGTCCTGTGGCACCAGCCAGCAGTGATCAACAGCCGATCGAAGCAGTCGGCTCTCATAGTAATTTTTGATGGAAAATCCAATTGATGGAACTGATGGAAAATTAGGACGTGGATTTGTGTCGGCCGATAAATTAGAAGAAGTGGACATTGGAGATGGTGACAAGCCAAGGCCGACATTTATCAGTGCTAACTTGGATTCGGTTTTCAAAGAAAAGTTGGTAACATTGTTAAAGGAATACAAGGACTGCTTTGCTTGGGATTATTCGGAGATGCCTGGTCTAGACCGTTCTATTGTTGAGCATCGGTTGCCAATCAAACCTGGATACAGACCTTACAAGCAACCACCCCGAAAAATCTACAAGGAAGAAGTGTTGGCCGATGTGAAAAAGGAGATTGAAAGATTACTAGATGCAAATTTCATTCGGCCATGTAAATACGCGGATTGGATCTCTAATATTGTTCCTGTCTATAAGAAAAATGGAAAGATGAGGGTTTGCATAGACTTTAGAGACTTAAACAAGGCTACACCCATGGATGGATATCCAATGCCTGTTGCTGATTCATTGGTTGATGCTGCTGCTGGATACAAAGTGCTCAGTTTCATGGACGGTAACGCAGGATACAATCAGATTTATATGGCATTGGAAGATATAGTAAAGACAGCTTTCAGGTGTCCTGGACACATAGGGTTGTTTGAATGGGTTGTCATGACCTTTGGATTGAAAAATGCCGGTGCAACTTATCAAAGGGCTATGAATTATATTTTTCATGAGTTGATCGGCAAGATTGTGGAAATATATATTGATGATGTAGTGATCAAGTCACTGGATCATGAGTCTCATTTGGCCGACATAAGGAAAACTCTAGAATGCACCAGGAAGCATGGGCTTAAGATGAACCCGAACAAGTGTGCTTTTGGAGTTTCGGCTGGAGAGTTTCTGGGATTTTTGATACATGAAGGAGGAATAGGAGTTGGTAAGAAAAGCATGAAGGCAATTGATGAAATTGTTCCTCCAACTAATCTTAAAGAGCTACAATCACTGCTTGGCAAGATAAATTTTGTGAGAAGATTCATATCAAACTTGTCACAAAAGGTGTTGCCCTTTTCCTCACTATTGAAAATAAAGAAGGATCAAAAGTTTGTATGGGGTGACGAACAACAAAAGGCTTTTAATGAAATAAAAGAGTACATGAAGAAGCCACCAGTATTGGTGCCTCCACAATTGAACAAGCCTTTCAAGTTGTACGTGGCGGCCGATGCCCAAACTATTGGATCGGCCCTCATTCAAGAATTTGAAGGGAAGGAAAGAGTAGTTGCATACCTTAGCCGAAAGTTACTAGATCCAGAGACAAGGTATTCGGCTATAGAGAAGCTTTGCTTATGTGTTTACTACTCCTGTACAAAATTTCGGCACTACTTACTACATGCCGAATGCATTGTGTATTCAAAATTTGATGTGATAAAACACATGTTGTCTATGCCGATTTTGAACGGAAGGATTGGCAAATGGATTTTAGCTTTGTCTGAATTTGAGTTAAGGTTTGAATCGGCAAAGGCTGTTAAGAGCCAACCCAGCTCGCCTTCAAGGCACGGATTCGCCAAGGATCAAGGGCACTCCATGTGGGAGGCGTCCTACGATATTGTTGACGTAAAATCCGCACCTCACGCCAAGCATACAGCAAGCCGAACAAAGCTGGCTTCAAACGTGGCCCGGGCTTTCGAATCCGGAAGCGTGCCAGTCAGTTTGCCTGAAAACTAACAAAGGGATAAAAACGTTTAGATTAAAACCTGGAACGTGCCGGGTGAGACCAGACAGTTCCATGTTTGCGGCGTTGAAGCCAATCTTGAGAGACATATAGCTACAGGGAAGCTATCTGTCGGCAGTTAAAACCTCATTCGGCAATCGGCAAGGCACGCAAGGAGCGCACTGCCGAATAGCATGTCTCTTTCTTGGTTGATCATCAAAACGCCGATCATCACTAAGATTCATCCTACCAATTCTTTCATGGACAGATCGGCGATTGGCAACATTTTGCCTATGTTCGACATACCCATTATTGCACTCAGGACAGTTATTCTTTGTAGGCAGCTTTAAACCTTCGTTCCAACAGTGTCTGAAGAATGCACACCCCCAATGTGCTCGTTCCTGCTCTCGAGCATATTCTTCTTGTTCTTCCTCAAACCTTTCTTCTTCGCGCCTTCTTTTTTCCTCCTCGTATTTACGCCTTTGAAAACGCTCTTTTTCTTGCTGACGCTGCCATTTGTTGAGGAGAATACGTGTAGTAACTCTAGGTTTAAAGGATTCTCCCACTTCAAATCGGCTATTTGGGAACCGAAGATCTTTCTGGCGAATCTGTTCAATTGTGATCTGTCCTATTCCTCCTTCATGTATCAAAAATCCCAGAAACTCTCCAGCCGAAACTCCAAAAGCACACTTATTCGGGTTCATCTTAAGCCCATGTTTTCTAGTGCACTCTAGAGTTTTTCTTACGTCAGTTAAATGTGATTCATGATCCAATGACTTCATCACAACATCATCAATATATATTTCCACAATCTTGCCGATCAACTCATGAAAAATATAATTCATAGCCCTTTGATAAGTTGCACTGGCATTCTTCAATCCAAAGGTCATGACAACCCACTCAAACAACCCTATGTGTCCACGACACCTGAAAGCTGTCTTTACTATATCTTCCAATGCCATATAAATCTGATTGTATCCTGCGTTACCGTCCATGAAACTGAGCACTTTGTATCCAGCAGCAGCATCAACCAATGAATCAGCAACAGGCATTGGATATCCATCCATGGGTGTAGCCTTGTTTAGATCTCTAAAATCTATGCAAACCCTCATTTTTCCATTTTTCTTATAGACAGGAACAATATTAGAGATCCAATCCGCGTATTTACAGGGCCGAATGAAATTTGCATCCAGTAATCTTTCAATCTCCTTTTTCACATCGGCCAACACTTCTTCCTTGTAGATTTTTCGGGGTGGTTGCTTGTAAGGCCTGTAACCAGGTTTGATCGGCAACCGATGTTCAACAATAGAACGGTCTAGACCGGGCATCTCCGAATAATCCCAAGCAAAGCAGTCCTTGTATTCCTTTAACAATGTTACCAACTTTTCTTTGAAAACCGAATCCAAGTTAGCACTGATAAATGTCGGCCTTGGCTTGTCACCATCTCCAATGTCCACTTCTTCTAATTTATCGGCCGACACAAATCCACGTCCTAATTTTCCATCAGTTCCATCAATTGGATTTTCCATCAAAAATTACTATGAGAGCCGACTGCTTCGATCGGCTGTTGATCACTGCTGGCTGGTGCCACAGGACCTTCTCCCCAGTCTTTGCCTGAGAAACAATCTATGCCTTGATATTCCCAAAAAGCTGGTTCCATATTTGCCACGCTTATTGAATCATCTGCTTGGACAATCTCCACCTCATCATCTATCCACTGAATAAGCTGTTGATGCATAGTAGATGGAATACAACAATTTGCATGAATCCAATCTCTTCCAAGCAGCAAGCTATATGCCCCTTTGCCCTCAATGACAAAGAAAGTTGTGAGCAGCACTTTGGATCCAATCATCAGTTCTACATGAACACAGCCTTTGGTGTCTGAAGGATTTCCAGCAAAATCATTTAGAATTATGCTCGTTGGTGTTAAATCTCCAGGGCCCATGCCAAGCTTCCTAAATGTAGTATATGGCATCACATTCACAGCAGCTCCACCATCGACGAACATCTTGGTTAAAGGCTTCCCATTGACAAATCCTTTCAAATATAATGGCTTCATATGTCGATTCTGGATTGGCTTTTCAAAGACAGCTTGCTTATTGAGCATCAATTGTGCCATTAGCTGTTCGACTTCATCTACCTCTGACAACGCTTCCTCCTGCACAACTTGATCAGTGGGAGCCATAAATTCATTCGGCAAAAAGCATACCATGCATGTAGGAGCCGAATGACCATCTTCTTCAGGCTTGTCCTTTCGACGCCATATTGATTTCATCTTAGGCCTTGCTTGCTTTAATTCTTGATTCCTCAAACGTTGTACTCTTCTCTTTTGGCTTTTCCTCAAGCCAGGTGGACACCATTGTCCTTCTTGCCAAACATAAGCACGATCTTCTTCTTCTTCATGATCAACCCACCTGTAATCAGCATGCCTCTTTCTTGGTTGATAATCAAAACGCCGATCATCACTAGGATGCATCCTGCCAATTCTTTCATGGACAGATCGGCGATTGACAGTTTCCTGCCTATATTCATCATACCTATCATTGCATTCAGGACAATTATTCCATGTGGGAAGCTTCAAACCTTCGTTCCAACAGTGTCTGAAGAATGCACACCCCCAATGCGCTCGTTCCTGCTCTCGAGCATACTCTTCTTGTTCCTCCCTATATCTTTCTTCCTCGTATCTCCTCTTCTCCTCTTCACGTCTATGCCTTTGGTAACGCTCCTTTTCTTGCTGACGTTTCCATTTGTTAAGGAGGATACGTGTAGTGACTCTAGGCTTGGAGGATTTCCCAATTTCAAATTGATCATTCGGGAAGCGAGAGTCTTTTTTGCGAATCTGTTCAATTGTGACTTGCCGAGTAGGATCAACTGAGCCATTTTGTTTTGCCTTCTCTGAAGTTAAAACTTTCATCTTCCCCTTTTCTTCAGGTGCAACAGCATTCACCATGTTGATTGAAAACCCAATCATATTCTGAGGGAAGGGATTGCTATCCAATTTCATTCTGTTGTCAAACTTCAGGTGCCCCTCTTGAATAGCCTTTTGAATCCTCATTCTGAAGATCCTGCATTCATTAATGGAATGAGAATTTCTATCATGAAACCCACAGTACCTCTTATCTTTCACTCCATCGGGCCGAAGCATAGAATGCCCCTCTGGCAATTTGATTCGGCCTTCTTTCACCAGGAACTCAAACAATTTGTCTGCCTTAGTCACATCAAAATCATATGTTCCTTTCATCTGTTTGATCCATCTTTGAGTCATTGTAACTGGTTCCTTGCTCCACACTATCTCTGCTGCAGCTATTTCCTCGCTATCTTCATACTCATCTTCTTGATCTGCTCTTTCAAGGAATTGGTTATAGATGTCAGCTACATCATTATTTTTAGCAAATCTGACATCTTTCTTGAAACCATACGCCTGGTTACTCATCAAGGCCAATCTGTGCGACAACTGGCCCAAATCATCAAACTCCATCCCGAACAGCTTCTCCCGAATGGCAGGCAGCATGCCAGCTACAGCCATACCAGCCAGCTGGTCATCAGGTATGTTCAGAGAAAAGCACATACTCTTAGTTTCCCTAAACCTCCTGAGGAACTCTGTAGGTGTTTCATTATTCCTCTGCCTTAAGCTGGTCAAATCAACCAACTTTTTCTCGGTACTGCCAATGTAATAATGAGCATGGAATTTCTGTTCCAGGTCTTTCCAAGTACAGATCGACTGAGCAGGCAAAGAAGCAAACCATGTAAAAGCTGGACCCGTCAGTGACAAAGGAAAGTATCTAATTCTGAAAGCCTCATCTGCCGAAGCCTCTCCAAGCTGCATCAGATATCGAGCTATATGTTCCACAGTACTTGTATCATCTTGTCCTGAAAATTTAGTAAACTCTGTAGGCACCTTGACTCTATTCGGCAATGATACCCTTTGGTACCATTCAGGGAAAGGAGACGAGTACATGTATCCCTGATTTTTAGGCTTCAGACCGAATTGATTTTGCAATACATCGGTCATTTTTTGCACCATGAGGTCAATACTGGTGTCTTGATTCCCTGGTCTCCCAGCAAGCATGCCTGCAGTACCAACGTACCCAGGATTCGGGAGGGCGTCGATAGCATTGTAATCCATAAACTCTGAATATCCGTTTCCATATAAATCCCTCTGCAGTCTGTTGTTCAAGGGAGATATCTTGTAAGCAGAAGCAGGCGGATTCCCTGTGGTGCCGAATGCCATATCACCGTATGTGCGAGTTTTCGGCAGTGCAAGCTGAGGATCTTGCCGAATCGGTTGTCCATTTATATCTTTAACACCAGAACCTCCAGTTTCATCAGCATTTCCTTTACCATGTGGTTTCTGAACTGGTGCTTGAACATTGAAGTATGTCGGGCCACCCAATTGCCCATGTATCTGCTCAAAGGATTTATCCACATGTTGACCAAAAATGCTTACCATTATATGCCGAAAGCTGTTCAAGAACGCAGCATTGTGATTGGTCATTGTCTCTCCCAAAGCTTTGTATAACAAGCCCGAGAATCTCTCCCTCTCTTCTTCTTCAGTAAGATCAGATTGCCCAGGAAGGAGAACTCTTGGCAGATCGGACTTGAGAAAAGGTGCACCACTCCTGTTCTTGGCGAAAGACAGTAAACATTTGTTAATGAATTGACTAGCAGCAGCCTTTACCATCTGTTGATGCTCTTCAGACAATTCTTCCAAAGTGACATCCATGATGTCGCTCAACTCAGGCATCTTGAAAACTTGTGTGTGTCCCACCGGGCGTGCCAAAAAAGTGTGTTGACGTAAAATCCGCACCTCACGCCAAGCACACAGCAAGCCGAACAAAGCTGGCTTCAAACGTGGCCCGGGCTTTCGAATCCGGAAGCGTGCCAGTCAGTTTGCCTGAAAACTAACAAAGGGACAAAAACGTTTAGATCAAAACCTGGAACGTGCCGGGTGAGACCAGACAGTTCCATGTTTGCGGCGTTGAAGCCAATCTTGAGAGACATATAGCTACAGGGAAGCTATCTGTCGGCAGTTAAAACCTCATTCGGCAATCGGCAAGGCACGCAAGGAGCGCACTGCCGAATGCGTGACGTAAGCATGACGAAAGATCGGCTTTCAACCGAATGAACACGTACTCATAGCCGATTAACGAGAAACAGAGCATGATATAAAAGGGTGAAACATGATCATAAATTCGCAGTAAACAAAGAATGCATAGGCCGAAAGCAGCACCCGTCAAGCATGATAACAAAACAAGTTAATCCACCGCATGATACGACTTGTTTGTAACCACGCCACTAATCAGATTAGATTAATCCACCGCATGATACAATCTAATCATGAAAAGCTAAAAGCACTCAATGTTTAGTTACGAACCCACAACACAGTCACGAATTTACATTGAAAACAAGAATGCATAGGCCGAAAGCAGCACCCGTCAAGCATGATAACAAAACAAGTTAATCCACCGCATGATACGACTTGTTTGTAACCACGCCACTAATCAGATTAGATTAATCCACCGCATGATACAATCTAATCATGAAAAGCTAAAAGCACTCAATGTTTAGTTACGAACCCACAACACAGTCACGAATTTACATTGAAAACAAGAATGCATAGGCCGAAAGCAGCACCCGTCAAGCATGATAACAAAACAAGTTAATCCACCGCATGATACGACTTGTTTGTAACCACGCCACTAATCAGATTAGATTAATCCACCGCATGATACAATCTAATCATGAAAAGCTAAAAGCACTCAATGTTTAGTTACGAACCCACAACACAGTCACGAATTTACATTGAAAACAAGAATGCATAGGCCGAAAGCAGCACCCGTCAAGCATGATAACAAAACAAGTTAATCCACCGCATGATACGACTTGTTTGTAACCACGCCACTAATCAGATTAGATTAATCCACCGCATGATACAATCTAATCATGAAAAGCTAAAAGCACTCAATGTTTAGTTACGAACCCACAACACAGTCACGAATTTACATTGAAAACAAGAATGCATAGGCCGAAAGCAGCACCCGTCAGGCATGACAACGAACGAGTTAATCCACCGCATGATACAACTCGTTTGAAGCCACACCACCAATCAGATTAGATCAATCCACCGCATGATACAATCTAATCATGAAAAGCTAAAAGCACTCAATGTTTAGTTACGAACCCACAACACAGTCACGAATTTACATTGAAAACAAGAATGCATAGGCCGAAAGCAGCACCCGTCAAGCATGATAACAAAACAAGTTAATCCACCGCATGATACGACTTGTTTGTAACCACGCCACTAATCAGATTAGATTAATCCACCGCATGATACAATCTAATCATGAAAAGCTAAAAGCACTCAATGTTTAGTTACGAACCCACAACACAGTCACGAATTTACATTGAAAACAAGAATGCATAGGCCGAAAGCAGCACCCGTCAAGCATGATAACAAAACAAGTTAATCCACCGCATGATACGACTTGTTTGTAACCACGCCACTAATCAGATTAGATTAATCCACCGCATGATACAATCTAATCATGAAAAGCTAAAAGCACTCAATGTTTAGTTACGAACCCACAACACAGTCACGAATTTACATTGAAAACAAGAATGCATAGGCCGAAAGCAGCACCCGTCAAGCATGATAACAAAACAAGTTAATCCACCGCATGATACGACTTGTTTGTAACCACGCCACTATCAGAGAAATCTCCTTAGCCGAATGGCGACGCGTTCCCGACCGCAGAGTATCTTTGCCGAATGCTTCAGAGAAATCCCCTTAGCCGAATGGCATCCTTCCACCAAATCCGGCTCACATGTCAGCCTCTTCCTGGTGCTAATTTTTGGTGTTAACAGTCATTCTAGCGTAGGAGACAATGAATTCGTGGTCATTTTAGAGAAACCCAGTGTATGATGGTCATTTTAGAGAAGCCCACAACTTTCGTGGTCAAAATGATAAAAGTCTCGCCAATCTGTGTGGATCGTTGCTGCAGCGTTCTTATTGGGCCGGTACTATCGTTCCTTCGTTTAACTATCTGCCGCCGGTATGGGCTGCGTGTGTGGTCGGTGGTCTTTATGTTGGGCTGTTGTGGGCTACTACTTTCTATCGCCAGCTCCAGCACGGCCCAGCAAACAATTCTAGCTGCGGGTCCCACACGCGTATTCTGTGTTCTAATCTCGTCGATTGAAAAAGCCAAAAACAAAATCGCTGGGTTTAGCCGCGGCGGCGCTTCTGTCTCCTCCCCCATTTCTCACCTCCTAGGGTTTCCGGATCTGCTCCGCCTCGCCGTCGGCCGCCTCCGCCGCGTGACGCCATGGACTTCGACGAGTACGAGTACCTGGAGAAGACGGTGGAAGCATCCGGGGCGCCGGCCAACGGCGCCGCGGCCCCCGGGTCGGGAGAGAAGGAGAAGGAGAAGGAGCGCAGCTCCCGGCGTCGCTCCTCGGGCGCCGACGAAGAGCGCGATGACGTCGAGCGCAGATCGAAGCGTTCTCGCTCCGAGGAAGGCCGCGACCGCGATAGGGAGCGGCCCCGGGACCGCGACCGGCACCGCAGCAGCCGGGAGCGGCGGGACCGGGACCGTGACGACAAGGAGAAAGAGCGGGAGAGGGATAAGGACAAGGAGAGGAGGAGCCGCGACCGCGAACGTGAGAAGGAGAAGGAGAAGGAGAGGGAGCGGGAGAAGGAGAGGCAGCGGAGGAGCCGGAGCCGGTCTGAGCGACGACGTGATGACGAAGGGCGTGATCGCTACCGTGAGCGCGATGTCAGGTGCGTGTGCATTACCACCGCCCACCTTAATTCGGAGCTTTATTGGAACTGACGAAACATATACGGTCTGCCGAAACATGATTTGGTGTTTTTGGTGTCATCACTGTAGTTTGACTAGTGAGTTTTTAGGATTGAGTTGGAAGACAAGCGGGGTAAACCTAGTTGGTTGGATCGACTTACAGAGTTATGCCAGAATATTGGTCCCATTGCAAGCAACTAAGCACAAATCTGTTGTTGCCAATGGTCTTCTGCACTTTAGAACACTGGTTTAAACTAGGACAGATCACGATCAGATTACAACTTGTGCTTTGTACTTGTACCAAAAGTTGCTCATTCCATTTATTATTGGTATGATGAGTTTTGTGACCTTGAGTAAACTCGAGCATGGGTACATGGTATGCGAGAGGGATCTTAAGATGTTTTTGACATCAATATGACCCGAGAAATCGGCTCACATGTTTTGAATACTGTCTTAGTGAGATAGAAATTACCATCACAATATGATAGGACATTTGAACTTTGTGGTCATCAGATGAGCCGTGATGATGCCATCGATGATTACTGTTTCTTGTATCCATGATGTGGAGCAGAATTGTATTTATGGTGCTACGAAATGGTTGCGAATGTGTGTTTGTGCCTTTTTTGCTGATGCATTTGCTTTATATTGTCAACATTCACCACCGAAAGCTATTTGTTTTTTCTCTCCATCTTTCTGTGCTATTAAGTTGCAATCTACAATTCTGTAGTGAGAGCATCTCATGTGGCAGGGGTTCGGCATTGTCCACATCATGCTACCTTTTGTTTTCATTATTAGCAGATGTAATAACCTGTGTCTTCTGATAGTTGGACGTGTACTTTGAGATGGAATGTGTTGTGTATCTGGTATTCCACTATAATTTGAGCTTACAATATAACGTTTCTTTCTTTTTTTAATACATGAATTATTCCTTGTGAATAATTATTGTCTTTTAACAGACGTAGGAAAGAGGAGGCTGCGGAACCTGAAGTTGATCCAGAAAGAGATCAAAGGACTGTGTTTGCCTACCAGGTATCATTTTGAACAAGTCTTTTACATTGTTATCTGTGTAATCCTGAACCTGAATCTAATTCCTTTTAATTACAATTGCAGTTATCTTTGAAGGCAGATGAAAGAGACGTGTATGAGTTCTTTTCTAGGGCTGGAAAGGTGAGAATGATTCTAATTGAAATTTCTTTTAATTATTCTAGTCTAACTGGTGCTTGTAATAATTCTAGTCTAACTGGTGCTTGTTATTATCACAGTATTAGTTTGCTAGCCTTCTCCATAAGTTGAATATATAATATGCCTGAGAGAATGTTAATATTGTTAGTGGATCAGGGTAAATGTTTAAGTTGATGGTATTATTTGTTTGACTCACATTTTGTTGTGACATTTTCTGCTGTTTGTCATTTCTTGCTTCCTTTTCTTGTTGGTTCGAATCTATTTTCTTGGTTGAACAGTTATGTTTTCTTTCTCTAGGTCCGCGATGTTCGCCTCATTATGGATCGAAACTCACGACGTTCTAAAGGAGTTGGGTGAGTACTTGTATTTTAATACCAGTAGCAACTTATGCAACATGTATTCGTGGTGCACATCCTTACATTTCAGTTTTTGACATGGAAGGGGCAGTATTGTGGTCTTTCCTTTGTTACTTTTATTTCTTGGTACACAGAACTGAAATTTTGTGCTAGAACATAAAAGCCTGCAATTAACTGGTAGTGTCATATTATTGAAAACTTATCTCGTTTGGTGTCCGTTATTCATAGGGCTTGCTGTTGCTCTTCAGCCTGTATGCTCTTGGAAATTGATTAACCCAAAATTGGTAAGGATTAATTGTTCTTCTGGAGTCATCGTGGTTCCCTGAGTTTCTACTTCTTTGCTGCCCATGGATTTGCAGCCCCAGATTAACGATTGCCATTGTATTTTGTGGCCTCATATAAGATTTGGTTTATTTTGGCATAACCTGGTTACTTTGGCAACATTTCCCATCTTTTTTATAAAGATGCTCCAGCATTCTCAAATGGTTGGCACTGCAATAGTTTAGTTTATCTTGGTGGATGGTTTTACGAAATTAAATGTTATGGTGGCAGATATAGAGGGAGAAAAAATAATAGTAAATGAATTTGGTGCTCGCTGTTGGGCAGCTGAGGAGCTATGAGAGACAGCTCAGTAGCTTTGAGGAGATGAAGATAAAGTGGCAGGGGTCTTTCAAGTCCATGTAGTCTAATGGGTATGATTAATTGTGAAGGTGGCTGTTTCGTCGTCCGCAGCATGTGGTTTGGTGGTCAACTCGGTTATTTAAGATTTTGCTAGTCCTTGGGAACCATATTTGGTACTGTGTTTCATTAGTTGTGGATTAATGATTACATCTACATTTTAGCTGTAGGTAAATAATTTTCAATCGGAAATATATTCATCGGTTTTTCATACTCGGCAGGAATATTTAAAATTTGGTGTACCTGCTGGATTAATCAGCAACTTACGAGTTAGATGGAATACAAGATCATATTGGTGACAGTAAGCTGTGTGGAGCGTCACAGACTCACAGTTCCACATTATTGGAGTCCATTTCAATGAAAAAAATGGAACTAACCTTGATTTGAAATGACCAAATGCTAGATTTGGTTAAAGTGATGTAGTTTTGAACATAAAATAACTATTAGAACAGTTACTTTGTTGATGGCTACAGTCTGATTTTTGTCATGCTATTCACATTATGCAGGTACATTGAATTCTATGATGCTATGTCTGTTCCAATGGCGATAGCTCTTTCTGGTCAGCTGCTTCTTGGTCAACAAGTGATGGTTAAGCCTTCAGAGGCTGAAAAGAATTTAGTTCAGTCAACTGCTTCTTCAAGTGGAGCTGCTTCAGGTGGAGCAAGGAAATTGTATGTTGGAAATCTTCATTCCAACATTAATGAGGAGCAATTGAGACAGGTTTTTGTCAAACATATAGTTCTCTAGAATTTTATGTGCTTGAAGCAAATTGTCTCTTGATTGTTCATATTATTTAAATCTTTTTGTCAGGTCTTTGAACCATTCGGACAAGTGGAGCTTGTCCAGCTGCCACTAGATCCTCTCACTGGGCTATGCAAAGGTTTTGGTTTTGTGCAGGCAAGTGTTTCTGTACGAAGCAATTTTATTTTATGTTGGTGCTTAATTCTCACCTCTTCTATTTTTATAATTTAGTTTGCACGCCTTGAAGATGCAAAAGCAGCTCAGAGTTTAAATGGACAACTTGATATTGCAGGAAGAGTCATTAAGGTACGTCGTGTTTCATATTTACTGGAGCTGGTCTTAAATAAATATTTGGCTGTCTGACATTATAGTAACCCATTGACCAGGTTTCAGCTGTGACAGACCAAGTGGGTGTGCAAGGTAGTGGAGCAACTACTGGAGAATTGGATGATGATGAAGGTGGAGGCTTGGTGGGTGTCATTCTCATTTCTGTGAGATAATTTGAGTAGTCCGAACTTTGTCATAAATATGTTCTTTCAGATTTATTGCTATTACTATTATTTCAAGTATGTCTACACTAGGAATAATAAAAACATAAGCAAATGCCAATTTTAATTCCTTCTTTTATTAAAATTATTTCATATAGTGGTTGAGTATCCATGATTACATCTAGTTCCCTTATATTAGCTATAAGTGCATTAGTCTACCATATTTGGTGGGTTCCTGCATGGCCCCAAATTTTCAAGAGTCGGGCAGTTATCACATTAGCAGATAGTAAATATGCTGAATGGAACTGGTATACACGTCACCCTTTTTCCTGTCTCATCACTTTAGAAGTTGATAAACAGAGGCTGCATACATTTTCCTATTTCCTTTTGCCACTGCAATATGTTTTTCCATGATGACACGAGCAAACTATGTAAATGTCACAATTATTACTTCTACAATCTACAGTAATTATTTTTATGCTTCTTCTGTATAAAAACAAGCCTGCTTGGTTGCTACGCTTCATACAAGGAATGAGTGCTTGTACCTGTTAACTTAGCATTCTGGCACCATAACACCAGTAGTATCTGTCACTTCATTTTAAAACATGTTTGATGTGTGTTCCCTGATGTATGCAGGCACTGAATGCTAGCTCCAGAGCTCTTCTAATGCAGAAATTGGACCGTAGTGGCATCACAACGAGGTACAATTTCCAAGGTTGATTGCATAATAATCATCCTGACATCTCAATCAGTACAATTTCTATCATATTATTGTTTATTATTTGGGTTTATTAATTGAGTAGTGGTGGGAACTGTCCTTACGAGGTGCTGAATGGACTATGCTTCCATCATCTGATTAATTTTGTGGCCTGGGCTGCAGAGATTTCATTTCATTTTAAAATGTCCATTATCTTGCTTGCTTGTATGTGTGCCGTCATTCGTACCCAAATCTCTCATTATTGACCTTTACTATATTATCGTCAGGATTCATCCACCACTACAGCAACGCTGTTTCCATATATATCTAGCTTGTCAAGGTCATTCTCCATGGACCTCCTCCAGTTCTTTGGTGTAAAGTGGTTTGGTTGCAACATTCTGTTTACTGCAGTTCTAGCATCTAGTGCCAATTTCAAGAGGGCCAATTGATGATGTTGGAAACTGACTATATGCGGGGAACTTGTTACAATACCTTAATATTCTTCATGTAGCAAAATTGATGCAAACTTTTAGTTGTCTTCACAAGAAACTCACTCTTGTGGCTTAATTTTGTTATTTGTTCAAGATCTAAAAGGCCGATATGCTAGAAGTTTATGGTAGGTATATCCTCTTTGTATCTCTATTTGATGCATGCTTTTGTATCTGCAGTTTAACTGGTGGGATGGGCACTACTGGTTTGAGCACTCCTGTGGGAATACCGCCTGTATCTGTCCTTGGTGCTGCTCCAGCTGCAGCTCCTGTTCTGCGCCCTACAGTGCCTGGTCTTGGTTCAATTCCTGGGGCAACACTTCCAATTACTACCCCGTCTATTGAGTTGGCTCCACCTAGCGAATGCCTATTGCTCAAGAATATGTTTGATCCAGCTGTGGAGGTTAGGATTTTGCTACCACTACACTTGCATTATATTCCAAGTCATTTATTTGTTGCTCGTAGATCTAGAGAATTTTTCTTCTTCTTTGGTTGGCCAAAGCTAACAGATAGTATTTTACTATGCTACTTTTGCAGACGGAACCTGATTTTGACTTGGATATTAGAGATGATGTTCAGGAGGAGTGTTCCAAGTTTGGCCGATTAAAACACATTTTTGTAGACAAGTAAGTTGGTGTGTTCATTTTAAAAATAAATTTGTCATGCTTTGCGCCTAATTCCTTTTAGCTTTACTCTCCACTATCCAGCATGCTGCGTTGCTAATTTTTACTGAGATATACATAAATCGTAAGTGCTGGTGCAACAAAACAGTGGAGAAACACTGTCATTCTTTAATACCACACTTGGGGTAAAGTATGAAGTGTGTCCTTAGTACATAGGTTCGGATGCACTTGGCGTCCTTTTCTGCTTCTGGCATGTTGTCTGCATAGTTAGTACAAACTTGGCAATTTTTTCAGCTGATCTTCCTTTAGTTGCCTTAAACAAATAATACAATCCTGATATATTCTCACTCTCTAACCAACTTCTGTTGTAATTATGGCGCAGAAATACTGCAGGTTTTGTGTACCTGCGGTTTGATAGCATAACAGCAGCTATGAGTGCCCAGAAAGCACTCCATGGAAGATGGTTTGCCGGGAAGATGATTACTGCAACTTTTATGGTATATTAAATGCAACCTCCCTGTTCTCCTGTGCTTTGTTTCTGCATTTTGGATCTGTGATGAGCTTGCTGAAATTTTGGTGTTTGTTTTGGCAGACGCCCCAGCGGTATGAAATGAAGTTCCCCAGCTAGTTGGTTAACCTGGAGATGCTTGGTCTTATGTACCGGCATATCAACATTTCAGCATCCGAGCATACTGTTACCTGGAGATAGTTGCTTGGTCTCATGTACTGGCATATCGGCATTTCAGCATCTGAGCATAGTCGTGTTAATTATTAGTGGAGAAAAATGATTAGTGACTTTCTCTTGTAACATATGTCATCAAGCGGGTTTGTAACATGGATTATGTATTGTCCGGGTAACTAGCATTTCGACTAAAAGCGTCCCCAAAGTAATATTAATGTCATTGAAAATGTTAGTTTTGTGTCCGTTGTATTTGGGATGTGGCAGCCACAGCCCCAATAGTAAGCATTGTGATGATCTTATTAGAGGTCCGAAATGCAAGCCATGGTAGGTCTACTTGTGGCGTCCCACCAAGCATGGGTAAAGGTTGATTGCTGATTAAGTACTGTACATAAAAAAAGGTTGATTGCTGCACGAGGAGTACTGAATGCAGGCGTGGCAGAGGGAGGCATCTTGCACCGCGTAACCCCGCGTTCGTCATCTCCAACCGGTTGGTTAGCCTAAGAGAAACTGAAGGGTTTACCTGCGGTGAGTCTAAAATCAGCCAATTCACAATGACAGTTTTCTCCACTTTTTGTGTGCGCGAGAGAGGACGCTGACTTGTGAGAATGGCAATGGCATCATAAAAACATAAGAATTCATACTCTCATGAAACAACTCCACAGACCACAATGATAGGTTTACTTTCTGCTCATAATGGTGGCTAAGAGGCGACTCATTGGTGTTCTTTTAGAAATGCAGGATTTGAATCTAAAGCCTTCTTAGCTAAACTACGTGTATCTTCTCTCGGGGATTCTCTTGATATGCGAAGCAGCTCCTTGATTCCCCCAGACGCAATGATATCACATGTGTTGTCTTCTGCAAATAGAAGTTGGTGGATTTGGTATCAGATTTCTCTATGTCGATTGCACATCAAACACATGAGCTTATACACAGGGCAAAAGGTTAAATGCAGCCTTTATTTACTTACCATTCTGAGCTAGATGGCAAAAGGCAAGCTCAATGTGTCTTCGCGCTGAAGCTGAAAACCTAGTTGAATTGGCCACCATCCAAGTAAGAACACCGTCTTCAATGAGAAGGGACCTTCCTTTCCTGTGACCTGTTGAGTAGCACAGCCTGTTATTGAATCTGAAGAAACAGGGAAACTCAATATATTCAACTTCAGTGGCACGATGCTCAGAAGTAGAGCAAATGATAGCAGCATTCACAAGTTACCAACAGAGTTGAAAAGATTAAGAGGTGTTCAAAACTTACAAATATATTCATGCAGTTGTAATAGCTCACCAGTAAAATTAAGGTACATTTGAGGAACAAATGGAAAGGTTACGGACCTTGGCTTATCACACGGGATTCACATTTTGCAAAATTTGCTATTCCTCGTGCTATCTGTGCTATGACATCGGTGTGTCCACTGCGAAACATTCCTAGCAGTGCTTTTATTCCACCATCTTGTTTCAACATCAAGTGCAACTTCTCTGAAAAAAAATACAAATTTGATAGGTCACATTTTTATTCTTCAATCATCAATGCACCACTTCTAGCAACATGATCAAACAAAAGAAAGTGGGTTCTGAGGAAAAAATGATACCACCATATTTACTTTGATCTCACCATAAGTTGTACAGTTCATAGTAAAATGAACTGTACAATAATGCTTGTGCATAGCCGATCTTCTAAAATATTCTATATATCATAATTTCGTTAAAAACTTGACATAAATAAAGATAAACTAGCTATACCATTTCCACATAAATTGGCAATTGCACCAGCCACCATCCGCAAAGTTTGAGGATCATCAGTTTTAGAAGCAACATTTGCTAATAATCGAGCTCCACCTTTGTTCATAATCACACCCTGGTTTGATCCTGCAATATCAAGTATCAACATAAACATGTTATAAAAAAGGTATCAACATAAACACGAAATGCCTAGAGATGTAAAAACTTTTACTACCGGTTCAATTTTTTTCTTTACTGTACAGTTGATCCAATTACATAAGGATTGTAGATTAGAATATTTAGCTCTAGTCGATACAGTTAAAACATCAAAATAGTTCAAGAAAATATCAATTTTGATGAGATGCAATGTTTAACAAACTTGAATGCACATAGAATATTTCTTAAATTTATTTATAATATAATGATGATAGTATTAAGATACACATGTCGACAACCATTTTCATTTTAAATGATGATTAAGAAATTCTGGCAGTGAGCTAGTAGATGATTACCGGCCCATTTCAACCCAATGTGAAAGATAAATTTGAAGAGTGCCTTGTTGGAATCCATTACCATTCATTGCCAAGTTAGCAACAGCACCAGCAGTGACTCGATGAATAGTGGTGTTTTCTGACGTTTCTAGAAGGGATAAAAGAGCATCAAGTCCTCCTTCCTCAACGATTCTTTCCTGATTAATATCTGCAATCCACAAGAAGGACAAGTGAGCAAAAACTGGCCATAAAATCCTACTAATTCATTTGACAAATAAGACTTTTTAGAATTTAAGTTGTCAAACTTTACTTCAGCCACTAATAGTAAAACCAAACACGTCACATAGAAACAGTTTTATTACGTTTGTTATGTGAAGCACTTTGGATCATGGGCCAGTCAAGATTGAGTTCATATGAATAATATCATTTGACTGTCAGGCAACAGAACTGTCTAACTCGGGTTGAGTGGATTTTGTTGTTGGACCGTTCAAGTTTGTTTGTGGTGCCTGATGTAACCATTAAATGTGTGTGCGCGCGCGCGGCCATGTGCGCAGATATATTGAACCTTTTTCCTTTCCTAATGCAACAATTGAGCAAAGAAAAAGTAAACAAACAAAGTAAGCAAATGTATGTACCACTTTTATTTATCAAATGCTAATATATAAATCTCAATATTTCTTATTGTAGCTTCCCTATATTCAGATAAAATTTTCATGCAAATAGGCTCATGGAGTCATGAAGATCAAGGCAGTATGGAATATATGCACAGTTTCAAAGGGAAAACTCCCAGACCTTCAGCGGCAAGATTAGCAACCACCTTCACAGCATGGATCTGCACATCTAGATCCTCAGACTTCAGCAGAGCAAGCACGTTTGGAAGACCAACTGGGTTTTAATTGGGCCAAAAACAATGTCAGGATGGCGGCTCATGAAAGACATGGTATGTAGTCTTCCATAAAGAAAAGTTACCTTCTTCAAATATCTTTGATATGGTACCTCTCTGACCAGATAGGGCCTCTCTTAATTTTCCTGATTTGGACACAAAAGCTGCATTGCTCAATCCAGATCCTGATCTAACCATACCACATGATGTTTTAGACTGTCAAAGAGAAAATTACATATAAGAAAATGAACATAAGAATAGCAACGGGTACAATAACAGAACTGTACCTCTTCAGCACAATTATCGGATGCGGACTGTTTTAACCTTAGAATTTGATCCTCAAGGCCTTGTTTCTGCCTCATTTCCTGCCGCACCTTTTCTTGAGTAGACTTCAGTTCTTCATGTATCATTCCCTACAAAAGTTACGATAGAAACAGGCTGAGCATCACGGGCAATTTAAAGCAAACAGAAAACAACCATGTGTTTATAAGAATCACAGACAGGGTCAACTAGCTAAAACTGGTTAGCAATACCTTCTCCGAAATGAGTTCGCTGATTTTTTCTTTTAATGATTGTACTTGACTTGTAAATTCTTCAGTCACTTTGGTTAGTTTCTTTTCCAATTCATGGGCCATGCTTTCCTGCATCTGGAATATACTTTTATCATACTTCATAGTCAACTGAAGACATATGTAAGATGCACATGGTCCCTCCACTCTCTTCTTTGTTGGTGTCAAGGGCAAAAATACATAAGATCCAAGCATGATGCATCTAGAAATCAGAATTCAAAATTACGGCACAACCTGACCCCTTATTAGTTGTAGACTATCTGGCTTATATAATGGATGCATCTGAAAGTTTACCTGGGCAGAACTCTGAGCATCACACAGTTGCTGTTGTAGTACCCTCGTACGGTTTTTCATGCTTGATGAACAACACCTTTCTTCCTCAAGTTGCCTCATTAATTCCACCATTTCCTTCTCATGCTCTTTACTTGTATCAGCAAGAACTTTCGTTTTTGACAGGTTTTCAAGCTGTTGCTGCTGCTAACAACAAATGTTGCATTAGAACACCAAAATTATCATGAGATTGACTTTTAATGCGGCAGTACAATGTTAAACTAGAATAAAATAAAACATAAATATGACATAGATAAGTATATAAGATAGTAATGCGAGGTTACCTTGTTTTCATTGAGCAATTTTTCAAGCTCAATGATCTGTTCAGATAACAGATTCTTTTGGCCTTTCTCTTCCTCCAAGTCCCGCATCAAAATTTTGACCGCAGATTCCAGTCGACACTTCTCCTTCTCCAGATTCTGGGTTAATAAATCACTTGTTATATTCTTGCCCACTGAAGAGGGTTTTAACGGATGCTGACAATGAACACTTTTGTGAAAATAAAAAATGAATGTGCAAGCAATTTTCTATTTATGAGAAATACAATGGGGCAGAGCACAACTGCAAATTCATTTCTCATAAACAAAGCAGTTGACCATAGTGTAGAAAAGAAAAACATGATACATATGCAATAAAAGATACCTCAATTTGCATGTTAGATGTCATTCTTAAATCATGGAAGGACATCTCAGATTCTTTCAACTTTTTATCCAAGAGCATTTTCTCACTTTTTATGAGCTTTTGTTGTCTCTCCATCTCTGTTGTAAGTTGGTCAACCTCACGCTCCATCTTCTTGTAAAGAATTTCGTAATCAACCTCTTCTTTCAACTTTATTGTGTTCACTACTTTCATTGCCTGCAAATCACAAATTAAGTACAAGCCCAACAAATGAATTTAAGAAACTCTGAGAAAGCACTCTCTTTATCTGAGAAAAATGCAGTTACAGTCTTGAATAACCCAGAGTCTCTTTGAAGGTGTTAGGGTGCTAAGAACAAGAAATGGATAACTTTATATCATAATATCAAATATGTATCATAGCACATTATGTGCAAAACTACAAAGTTGGGTTTGCTTAGCTTCGTGGTAGCAATTTCTACAACTGAAGCAATTGAGATGAAATTGCCAGCTCAGTAGCATGTGAATGGCATTAAGTTAATGAAGGTGCACCGCGAAATGAATATGTGTAGAACTGATTGGAATTCAGGCAACACTAAACCATCCTACAGCTAGTGCAAAATGTATCTCAGATGTTAGGTTCAATAATACGATGTGTTTGGGTTTTGCAGAACTCCATAGCAACACAGAAGATAAATACTAACTGATTAAGAGCAAGGAGTTTCTAGACATACGAATGGAGAAACAACCGAAACTCCAGTATTACAAAAAAGCACAAGAATAAAAAGGAAACAAATGCAACATTTAACCAGTGGAATGGCGACCTGAACTTACCCTCTGCCCAAACATAATTGTGCTTGAAGTTTCTGAGTAATGCCTAGAAGATGGACCTATTGTCACAACAAGAGAGGTCCTAGCAGTCCCTGCCAATTAAAGATTTGAGCACAAAAAAACACCCGATGGTATAGCAAGATGTTAACTGTTATGTCATTCAAAATGAATTAATCAACTATCAATTGACATCCAAAATGAACACATCAAATTCATGAAGAATGCAACATGGTCACAGCATGGTACTATGTCCCTCATTTTTTCATCCAATTCTTAGATTCCTGTGCCTCAAAAGCCAGACTACTTGCTTGTCTTCCAAAATGTTCCATTTAAGGTTTGCCTACGAAGACTCTACACCTAGCATCACTAAATTATCCCAATACTTTACCTAGAGAAACTGTTAAGTCAGCCTGTATTATGTAACGCTTCCTGATAATCATTATCAAATAGTTCTTCCAACGCTATCTGTTATTTGATAATTAGATGGAATTTCACTTGCAAACATCAGGACATCGAAGATAACAAACAGCAACTAAGCAACAGCATGGCACCAATCTGACTATTAGACTGAGAAAGTGTAATATATATCTCATTGTTTGTTTTATTCAGGAGTTGCACAAGATATGCCATTGCCTTATGTTAAGAACTGGAATTATGTAAGAGATATTTGCAGAAGGTGCCAATAGCCTAGTACTCTCTAAAGTACGAGTATGGACCAACAGGAGTACTTCAGCAAACAGAAGATAGCGATCAAGGAACAC
>OAMR01000269.1:21957-125116 GCA_900205405.1 Echinochloa crus-galli | reverse complement strand
CGCCGCCGCCGCAGGGCCACCGGCTGCTTGCTGCTGCCACTGCTGCGCCCGCCGGCTCGCGCCGCAGCCCGCCGCCCGCCGCCTCGCGCCGCCGCTGCTAGCCGCTGTTCTGCTCGCTGCTCGCCCACGCAAGCCCAGCACGGCCACCGCCAGCCGCCCGCCGCATGCTCGCCGTCGCCCCCGCGCCCGCCTCAGATCCAGCCGGAGAGGAGAGAGAGCGAGCGAGACAGCATCACGGGCCGGACGTGGGCGATGTGGTCCGCTAATTTTCGTCCACCCATCAGACGAAATCTAATATTCGTCTACCCATCAGACGAAATCTAGTTTTCGTCTAGTGGGCCGACGAAAATGTGGACCCCTTGCAGGATTTTGTCCTGCCGCGTTATTTTCGTCCAACGGGTAGACGAAAATTGCTTTTCGTCCAACCAGTAGACGAAATCCTATATTTCGTCCACTGGGTAGACGAAAACCCTAATTTCGTCTACCCAGCCGACGACAATATCACATTTTTGTAATTTCAGAAATCAGAGGAATTAATTTGTAATTTTGAATAAAATAATATTAATTAAAAAAATTAGAAAAAGAAGCTTTCCTTTTGAAAACACCCCTGCATGAACCTTTTTGTCCCACCCATTACATCGCCCATCCAGAAAGGTCATCGCCCCTTTTGACCTGGTACTAATACTATCAAATCTAATTCTCTTTTTTTTTGCGAAACGGGGCAGATTATATTAATGAAACACAGTACATCCAGTACATCCCCCTGTTACATAAAGGACCCTGAAAGAAGTAGACATTACAACGAGGTCCTTGACAACTTCCTCTCCGATGAGCAGCTCCGTCTGCTCAGACCGGAGCCAAATCCACCCGTCGCCATCGCCGGAGACTCCAAGCTTTTGGTCTGCCGCAAGATCCAGCGCCCCAGACCCGCTAGGACGCATCTTCTTCCACTGAACGAACGTCGACGATCTCCACACCATGGACGACGGAGGAACCGAATCCGACGCCAACACGCCGGAAAGGGAGTCCAGGACGGCCGACGACAAGGCCGGCGGCCAACCAGACAAAGACCCCAGCAAGGGGAAAGACCACAACTCCACCCCGCACGCTAGAAGGTAGAGGAGATCTAACCTCACACCCTGCAGTCCGGGGATGACGACACCACCGGCGACGCCAACAGAGACCGCAAGGAGGAGGAAGGGGCTCCTGCGTCCCTCGCCGGAGACGACACCGACACCGCCGCTGCCGCCGCCGGAGAAGCACAGGAGAAAGATCACCAAAGACGACGGCCTGCACGCCATCACCGGTAGATACAAGCTAGTAGATGTAAAACTACAGCTACACAGGTCCCTCACGCCAAGGTGCCGGGCTCCCCTACCCACTCCGCCGCCCGGAGACCGCCGGAGGGGAGGGGGCCGGCGGATCGACGGGGAAAGAAGGAAGCTCCCTCGAAAACGCCTGTCCCTACTGTAGCTTGGGGAAAGAGAGGTCGAGGAGATTATTACCAAAGCAGTCATTTCTGATTCACCTATGATGTAATCAAACTTGATGTCCAGCACTTTTCAGCACTGTTCAATCCATCATAGTGTGAATTATTATGTAGATGCTAGAAGTCGAGTAATGTCTATTTTGCTTAGTTTCTCGTCTTACAACCTGTCAATTATAGTTATTGTGTTCTTGTAAATTTCATCTACTTATTATCTATTCATGTATGTTCCATTTTTTTTCTTAATTGGAGTTCCGTGTTACATGTTTCTGTTGCCTATAGTGTGTGTTGTAGCTGTTTGATTGGTGAATTTTAGTATATTTTTGTTTCATGTTGTCTTGATTCTGTCAAAGCTCATTTGAGTGGGTTGCAACTATCAACTCCTCCGTCAGGTGGCTACAAACAGGGACGGCTGATAGCAGGATTTTTCTCGCTTCTTTCTGTTCAGAGGCAGTTAACTTAATTGCCTTTGATGTTTGCTTTTGTAACAGATGTGAGGAACTGAATGGAATATGGTTCTGCAAGAATGCCCTAGAGAAGAATCAGATCTTGGTCTGGACGAAAAGCTAGATTGGAAGCTTCTATGCTTAAATATCATCATTCAAGTTTGCCGTATTTCAAGTCATTTTGTCCATATATGCATTACTTGGCTAAGCATTGTTTTTAGCATTAACTTTTTTCTTAAGTCAATATTTGTATCGTTTTCTGTTTTCTGCGTTTCTATTTTCTGCGTATTGTTTTCTTGCATTCCCGTACAATGAGTTAATTACACTACTGTTGTATCGTACTGTTATGAATGCAAATCATAGTGGCAAATTGATACTTTGTCGACAGGAACTTCTTCACCACAGTGGTAGCTGGTGTCTTAGGCATGGCATTTCAGGTGAGCGTATTCCTCTACATCTGCTATGCTATTTAGACTTTTGTCGTGTTTGTTACAATGCCAACCTTTTGTTTTAGAAAGCAATATAGTTATATCAGGCTAGTTATTTGCCTGCTGCATATTAGTTATATCAGGCTAGTTATTTGCCTGTTGCATATCTTGTCTGTCATTAATTTGAAGCCTTATTCTTCTAGTGTCATGTGTATGTGAAATCTGAAAATACCATGCTCCCTGAAATTAAATGTTGGGACTTTTCCTTGCACATAACCTGTCCGTTTAGTAGCATCGAGAGTATTACAGTGGTTAGCGTAAATTCACAAATTGTGTATGATGCTGTCGGTTTGCAGGACCTAAGCAAGTTTTAGTTGCTGCCCTGATTGCTTATGCACACTCTGGCGCTGGTGCTGCTCAAAAGGAAGAAGAGAAGGCTGAAGAGCCTGCTGAGGAATCGGATGATGATATGGCTTCAGCCTTTTCAATTAGAGCTGTTTAGATTAGATTGTCAAGCTCCTACATTTTTTTTTCTTATGATGAAACACCAAATACCAAAGCACTGGGAGTCTGGTATACTTGAACCTGTGGGGTCCAGTCCAAAGGCTTTTCCGCCTTTCTGTTATGCACAACCATTTAAATTTCACTCGTCACGTGATCTACTTTTATTTTGATTGAGGCATTATATGTCTGTGATGTTTTGAATTATTGCAACAGCTGGAGTTGAGAAGGAAACAATTTTTTATTTCTAATGAACGGTTACTTCCGACTACACAATCGCCGAGGAACCATCCCAAGCTATCCCAAATGTGATAATTATGTCATAGAGTAAACCCCCCACGGTAGAAGGGGATTGGGTGACGGGAGGGGATCCACCCGATCCCGCCGTGGATCCATGCACCTTTGGTTTGCGCACCATCGCTGCCAAACCAAGGCCTGTTCCTTCAAAAGCCAAACTTTCTCTCTCTAAACTTCACTATTCACCTATCACATCAAATCTCTCTCCTTATGCATAGAACACTAAACGTGGGTAAATAAAAGATCTAAGTACATGATTTTGATGTACACGACGAGACGAATCTTTTGAGCCTAGTTAGGTCATGGTAGGATAACGATTAACACAAACAAACGAAAAGTGCTACGGTGTTTAATGTGACATTTTGACCTAATTTCATTCTCTCTTTTGGAGAACTAAACACCGCCCAAGCCCAAAAGATTTGAGCATTACTTTGTGACTTACGTTATGGTGTCAAACTAGACGGTGTTCGACTGTTCGTGTCTTGTGCTAAAAAAAAAGAAAGATGGTGTTCGTGTCAAGACAAACTGGACGATGTTCGTCTATGAGGGTGCAACTTGCAAGTGACAAACTTGTTGTATGCCTCTCTTAGCCTCTTAAATCAATAGGTAAGTACTAGCTCCATCACAGTAACGCGTGTCTCCCTTCTTTTCGATTTGTATGTCTAAATGTATAGCAAAACAATACATATAGATAAAAGAAGAGGCGAGAATTTGGGGGTTGCGGGAGCAATCCGCCTCGAGGTGGTAGTTATGGGTGCTTAGTCTTAGCACTTTATACATGTTTTGATCGATAGCCTTGTTTTCGTTCTACCTGTACTGGATCACTACTTGTATTACTCCTCTGTGTCAATAGAAATGACACAATTCTTGTGACCGTTCATTCAAAATAAATGCATAGCAAAAATCATATATACAAACAAAGCCAAAATAAATAGTATATTTTAATATTCAAATGTATAGCAAAAGTCACGTGTACGTGGGAAAGTCGAAACAAACAATAATTTAAGACTAAAAGAGTAATCTATAATACCAAAACTACTTTGTAATGCCATTCTCAGTGAGAGTTTTATCAGCATTAAATACATTGCTATGTCAGCGTTTTTATGATTTTTTGACAAAGAATAAATGAAGAGAGAGGTGAAATGAGTCTCATGGTGATAATATCATGTGTACACTATTTTCAAGAGAGTCTGTATCTTACATGCAGTCTTGGAAACAACAAATAGTGAAACTTTACATTAAGAGGGGCTATTTCAACTATAAATTAAATAGCATTTTGTTTATGTGGTATCTTTAGAAACATGAATATAAAATGGCCATTGAGAATGGCCTCACAATCACAGAGCACGTAGAACGGACAGTTGGCCACACCAAAACGATGGTGGCGCACAGCGAAGCAGAACTACTTACGACATGGACGTCGATCCCGAGAGAGCATCCTCTATCCGCACTGCAAGTATCCGCTCATTCAGGCAAAGCTTAACTGAATCGCACGGCTGCATCGATTCAGCTGACGTGCCTACTGTTACAAATTGCCAAATTGGTGGTTGGGAGATGGGAATAGAACGGTGACACGGTTCCATATCCATTTCTCTCTTTTTTTTGGGATAAATTACATATCCATTTCCAAGAATTGCTGAATATTCATCCCAAGATCCCAGCTCATTCTCCGAATCTGACGCCTTCCTCTCGTGCACACCAAACCAGCCAACGTCCAAGATTCCACGCCTCGCCTCGCTCTTGTGGCCACGGACAGCCACCGGAAGCAGCAAGGGAACCCACCCACCACCGCCAAGCAAAGCTCCGGCCGCAAACCAAGTCCACCTCCTCCCGCCCGGGGAATCCACCACCACCACAGGAAAAAGACGACCCCGCCGCCCATTAAATCCTCTCCGGCTTTCTATTTATCCGCGTTCGGCGATTCCCCGGCGCCGTGCTGCGTGTATTGTATCCTCGCCTCCGTCATTCCCCATGGCCGATTCCGCCGCGCTCTCCACCGCCTCCTCCTCCCTCCCCCGCTCGCTGGCGTCCAGGAGGCCCCTCTCCTCGCCTCTCCACGCCAGGTCCCGGCCCCTCCGCCGCGGCCGGCACGGATCGCGGTCGCTCCACCGGTTGCGTGCTCGGGCGGGGAAGGACGACCCGGATGACCTCTACGGGCCTTACCCATGGGACCAGCCCCTGGATCTCACCACCGGGTTCGGTAAGCTCTCCTGCTACCTCTCGATCGTTGCCCAAATGCTCCCGTTGCATTGGTTTGACCTTGCTTGCGCTGGATGTGTGCTATGTTGTGTTGGACTGTGTGATTTTGGGATAAGACGAAAGGCTTCTGATGATTGATGCCATGATTGCTATCTTGTGCTGTGTGGAAAGCTAATAAGAATATAAGATTGGCTAATGTGCCTAATGGGGTCGTTATTTTACACATTACTTTTGCTTTTTGTAAGTGCTTGTTGTATACACATTTCCAATTCCGTCTAAAGGGCTCAATTTGTGTCATAGCAGACATTCAGTGGGTGCCAGAAGACAGGGTCACACTTTTCACTTCTGATGGGCTGGTTCAAATTGGGGGGTCCCTGGTTCCTCGTCGAGTTAGATCTTCTGAGGTACTGAATCTTCGAATTGGAGCACTCACATTAACTGGATCATGTTGAGCTCATTTAGTTCTTACACTATTTGATGCATATAAATCTCTTGACGGTTCCAGAGAAAGCCCAGTGCATCATACTGTGCAGCTAAAAAAAAATTGATTCTAGGTTTATTTTGTTTTATACCACAGCTTTGTGTAACATTGTATATGTGCTTCAATTTTTGTTTAGATGTAACAGAGACATATTAAAGGACAATAACACTTCTAAGAGAAGTATTATGCATATTCAGCATCACATTCAATGTTCAATGGTGAAAACTAGCTCACCACCATAGAGCATTGCAATTTACCTTGTATGCTAAAGCTGTAAAGGATGTTCTAGTGACTGTTGGCATCTAAGATTCACCGCAAAAAGACTCTGAGTAAATTTCAGATAACTACACATAGCAGAACTGGCCATTTATAATCCATCTCATAAAACTACATATTGATTGTACAACCAATGCGTGCACTGCAGAACCAACAACAGGTGCAGAATCCATTTTGATGTGAATGCTTTCAGCTATTTTCCCTAGTCAAATTCATCTCTAGCTACTAGCTTACCTTATAAGAAGTATGGATTTCATAATACTTGCCAAAGCTGTTAGTTTTACTTTGTCCCCATCAATGTTTCCTATGTTTTATGACTCTTGTTCTCATGTGAGGTTTTCTTTTTTTTCCAGAAGAGGCAACGGAAATTGAAGAGTACACAAAAGTTGCGCCACTTTCAGGAGAGCTCTTACATGGATCCAAGTCAAAGTCTCTGTCTTGGAGCACTATTTAACATAGCAGCAACAAACGTAAATATGTGTTACTACTTATTTGTTTATGATCGTATTTACACTTTACTTTTAGTAATACCATTTGATATTTCAGGGCCTAGACATGGGTAGAAGATTATGCATCTATGGCTTTTGCCGTTCCATTGAAATGCTAAGTGATGTAGTGGAAGATACAGTATTGGAGCATGGTGGTGAGGTATGTTTTGTTATATGGTGAACTATATACATGTACAAGAATCTTGCCTTCTTTGATAGGTGCTTTGGTGTGCCTTGACCTGTCCATAATAAAAGGAATAGTTGCCTAGTTTATTTCCTTATTTCTGAGAAAAGGAAAACCAAGGGTGCCACAGATGGGACACTGATTACTGAACTTAGATTGCTTCAGTAAAAAAGGTGCCAAAGGAAGAGGGCACCGCACCAACAATGGCTAAATTATGCGTGGTTACAGAGCAAAGGGAAACAGCATAAAGTTTAATCAATCGGAATAAAAAGTGGATAGGATCTGGTCGTCTGGATATATAAATTTTAGAGAGTTTTATGGCTCGCTGGTCACCCTGTGCATTGGACATGGAGTGAGCTCATGGTTATCATTAGTTTGTAACGGGCATCACTTTTGCAGGTTGTCACCGCAGAGAAGGCAAGCAATGACGGCCTCCAAGAGAAGCTGACCATGTCTGTCGCGGTACCTTTGTTGTGGGGTGTTCCTCCAGCGTCAGAGACACTCCATGTCGCCGTGCGGAGCGGTGGAGGAATTGTTGACAAGATCTATTGGCAGTGGGACTTATTCTAGATGTCCAGAGCCAAAACGTTAACAAACTTGATTCTAAGCTGTATATATACTCCACCCTAATTCGCTGCACGCATTGTGCCAGCAATTGTACATTGTGCAAAAACTGTAAACTTAATCTCTACCTGTACAGAACCCGGTCGCCCTTGTGCATACATAAAAGAACACTGGGATCGCAATCTCAATTCTCATTTTCAATTTGTCCCTGTTTCAATTCTTCGTTTTATTTGTTTGAGCATTGATCGGTATTATTTTTGGGTACTAACTCTCCAGCATCTGCCACGAAAGCTTAGGTAGTGTTTGGATGTAGATATTCAACCTTAGAATTTGGAATTGACATTGATAGCTGTGAATACCAACTGTTTGGATGGCTCAGAATTCGGAATTGGAAATCAACGGCAATACCAACCGGCATTCATCCTACCCACCACCGCTCGCCTCCAATACCGAGCGAACCCCCTCCGTATTCAGCAGAATCGTCGTCCCCCATCCCGGTCTCTCTCGCACCGCTTCTCTGCCGCGGTCTCCGCCTCCCCCAGCTGCGCATCTCCCTCCTCCGCCTCCCCCACGAGCGGCGCCCTTCCTTCCTCCGCCTCCCCCACGAGCAGCATCCTTGCGCCAGGAGCCGCGCCCCCTCCCTCCTCCGCTAGGAGCGCTTCCATCCGTCCTCCGCCACGAGCCGGACGAGGCCGGCCTTCTCCGACGAGTCGCGCCCCCGATCTGGATTGGGGTTCGATCGGTTGCCGCCGCCGATTCGACGAGGAGCTCTCGGACGAGGAAGGGAGGCTTCTCCGCACACGAGGCCGCGTGAGGAGCATCGGACCAGGGGCGGCCTTCTCCGCATACGAGGCAAGGCCGCGCGAGGAGCATCGGACAAGGGCGAGGGCGGCCTTCGACGACGAGGAAGGGAGCCCTCCTCCGCACGAGCCAAGCGCCGCGCGAGGAGCATCGGAGGACAGGATCAGAGTTGCAGATGAGAATTTCAAAGTCCATACTTTTGTACATCCAAACAGGAATTGAATTCAGTTTGTTTCCTAGCATTCCAATAGCCAATATCTGGTTGTCCAAACAACAGAATCGAATTGTGGCCCATTTCAATACCATGGTTGATTTGGTATTGAGTCCAATTCAATGCCATAGCCTCCAATATAGACATCCAAACAAAGCCTTAGTCTTTTGGTAGCAGTTCGTCAACCTCACGGCAGCCCCGGGGCCGTTGCGCTTGCGCCCAGTCGAGACTCGAGTCTGGACTAACCGTGGTGCCATATGCTATCATCTTTGACACGTGAAATGTTTTCGTTAAGGGGTTTATGGCGTATGTTTTGCGTTAAGGGTTTTAGTTTCAGGGCCTAATAGTAGTTGGTCAGTATCATTTCTGACATGTGAAATGTTTTGCGTAATTGCGTTAACGGTTTTACGGCGTACAAGGTGGTTGGTCAGTATGCTCATGCCTACAACCCGGCGACGTCGTCCTTCTCCTCGCGCCCAACTGTGTCCTCTACCCCGTCTGCTTCCTGGCCGTCACCGCGCTAGGCGCCGTCGCCACCACGGCCAACCCGTTCTACACCGCCAGAGAGATCGCCGCGCAGGTCACCGACGCCGGCGTCAAGCTCATCATCACAGTCTCCGAACTCCTTCCCAAAATCACGGAGCTCCGCCTCCCAGCCATCCTCCTCGATGGCAACGGCAACGCCGGCAGCGCCACCGCCTCCGTGGCTTCAGGCGCGAACGTTATGCTCTACCGGGACCTCGTCGACGGCATGCGGGAGACGGAGTACCGCCGCCCGGCGACGACCAAGCAGAGCGACACGGCGGCGCTGCTGTACTCGTCGGGCACGACGGGGGCGAGCAAGGGCGTCGTCCTGACGCACGGCAACTTCATCGCGGCGCACGCCATGCTCACGTCGGACCAGGACGCGAACGGGGAGGGGCCCAACGTGTTCCTCTGCTTCCTGCCCATGTTCCACATGTTCGGCTTGTCCGTCATCACGCTCGCGCAGATGCAGCGCGGGAACGCCGTCGTCGTGATGTCGCGGTTCGACATGGACTCCGTGATGGCCGCCGTGGAGCGGCACCGTGTCACGCACCTCTTCTGCGTGCCGCCGGTCATGATTGCGCTCGCCAAGCTCGGGAGGGCAGGGAAATACGACCTCAGCTCGCTCAGGTTCATCGGCTCCGGCGCTGCGCCGCTCGGCGAGGACGTGATGGAGGTCGTGGCCAGGAACTTTCCCGAGGCCGTGATTGCCCAGGTAATACTAACCTCTGTGGTTGCGTGGCCAGGAACTTTGATCGATGCACATCTCCAAGGTGTGGAATGACCGAAATATACTTATTACAATGACGTGTTTTCTATATACTCCTAAAACATCCGATTATTTTATAAGGGCAAAACGGGAAAGTATGTGTTTGAAAACAAAATATGAATTACCAAATATTTTGCAATAAATAAAGTGATAAATGATAGGTGGGCAGGTGTTATATTACTTTAATCTCAAACAATCATCATGGTTATATTACTTTTAATAATAGTTAAGCAATAAAAAAATAAAATGATTCAGAGTATCAAGCAAGCTCTTTCATGAATGCCTTGCTCCGCCCCTATTACATGGCGCTTTCAATTTTTTAAGGATGTCTACTTTTATTGTTTTTTCTTCTAACATGAGTTGTAGCCTAGCTACAAAGTAAATAAGATTTTCATGCATATAGTTTTCTGGCGTATATATGATGCTCTCTTGCAGGGATACGGTATGACCGAGACATGTGGGATCATATCCCTAGAGAATCCAGAAAGAGGAAAAGCTCATCAATTCGGATCAGCTGGAACACTTGTCTCAGAAGTTGAAGCAAAGATCGTTGATGTAAAGACACTGAAACATTTGTCACCGAATCAACCTGGACCTGGAGAAATTTGTCTCCGAGGACCAAACATAATGCAAGGTAAACTGCATGCATAGTACTATTTGTGCTAGGACATCATCCTCGAGAGATAATAGGGCATAACTTCCTCCCGCTTACTTGATTGTGGATTAATTTTATTAGGATATCTAAAAAACGAGGAAGCCACTGCATTTACAATCAAGAAAGGGTGGTTGCATACCGGTGATCTTGGATACTTTGATGAAGGAGGCCGCCTTTTTGTTGTTGATAGACTTAAAGAGCTGATTAAGTACAAAGGGTTCCAGGTAAAAGTTACTGCAGAAAGAAGATTTGTACTTAAGCCACTCATTTAGGGTCCTACGCTTGTTTTACAAACTGTCAATCGACCATGCGCGCGTAGGACCTATACAAAGTCTCTAGTATTTGTATTTGCATCTATATATCTATAGCACACGTCTCTACTACTAAAATATATCATCGATTAAATTTTAGAATAATTCTACAAATTAAAATGCAACACCAGTGTTGAGTCGAGGACTCAAACTCGAGCGGGCAAGTTCCGCCACTAAAAAGGTTAGCTCACATCAAGTACATTGATTGATCACATTAAAACAATTTAAATATATACAAAATTAATATTTATGCTGATATTTTAATAATACTGCACAACACGTAATGTAATAGTTGGTGTGTAAATGAGACAATATTAAATCTAACTATCACGAAGGGAAACATTCTACCAGTCTAGTGCATGTATTCTTGGTTTAATACACGTAGTCTAACTATCATCAAAGGACCGCAGGAGGCACCCACGTGCATTTGTTTTTTTCCTGGGTAAACATATTTATTTTAATGGAAATATTGCGTTTATACAGATTGCCCCGGCTGAGCTTGAAGGGCTACTTCTGTCTCATCCAGAAATTCATGATGCTGTTGTCATCCCGTAAGCTGAGCCACCTAAATTTCAGGATTTTTGTCTGCTTCTAGTAGTTTTCAATAGCTCGAAATTTGTTGAGTTTTATCACTTAATGCGGAGTTTTAACCTTGTTTTGTAAGGTTTCCTGACACTGAAGCTGGGGAAGTTCCAATTGCCTATGTTGTACGATCACCAACAAGTTCCTTAAGTGAAGCTGATGTCCAGAACTTTATCGGAAAACAGGTGATTCTGACTAGGAACCTTGTTCTTAACTTGATCAATTTACTCTTTGCTATCGTAACTTAATATAGCTGAAAGTGAAGTATTTATGTTAAATTTTCTACAACTATTACAGACAACTTAATATATAGCTAAAAATGAAATATTTTCTATGAATTTTCGATGGTTATTATTAGGCTATTTTCACCTTATACCAGGGTGGAGCTTCTTGGTGGCCAAAGGGGGCCATGGCCCCCTGCCTAATGTATTTTTCAACTAAATAAACAGCTATTTTGCTACTAAACAATTTCTATATAGTAGTCAAATACATAAGCTGGCCCCTTCTTTCCTCCGTCAAGCTTCACCTCTGCCGTATGCACTGCTGAAGAGATGAACTTACTAGGTGCAGCTGTAGCCTCCTGTGGCGATTGCACTTTTATGCGTTTGCGATTCTTTCTTATGCTCGCATGGAAATAGGCCCTGTAGTTTTGTTGATGAAGAATTTCGTTGCAGGTCGCGTACTACAAACGATTGAGGAGGGTTACCTTCGTGGACAGCGTGCCAAAATCGCCTTCAGGAAAAATTCTGAGAAGAGAGGTAATCGGCCAGGTGAGCCGCCATCGCTTGCGTCAGTGCCCGGGCTTGCATCCGGACGCAGAGATGATTCGTGAACTGTGAAGTAATCTCGCTGACGACCAACGGACAACAATGGCATACTGCATCCGGATGATTATATTACAACAAAATAAGATATACGGAGTACTCCGTATTTCTGTGTGGCGCTTGGTCTGTTGTCATCACTCTCAAAACTTATAAAGCTCGATAGCATCCGCATAAATTCTCTGTAGCTGATGCCCGCAAAAAAAAAACTTGTCTGAAAAAGATGTAAACTAAAATAAAAGTCATGGCAAGCGACTCTGATCCAACCACCAACAAACCCAAACCCTTGAAAAATGGTAGAATTAAGAGCGTCGAATCGGCACATCCAGCAGAAAGAGACCGGAGCAGAGCAGGACCTGGTTTGGTTATCCTCACGGAACTCCTGCTGCGCCGATCGAGTGGTCCGTCCGCACGGCACGAAGGCGACAGCTCGCCACCAGCCTCCCAACCCAGGGGGACGTAGAGTTCCATCGGACGCGCTCACAAATCACACGCTCCCCACCACGCCGTCCGTCTTCTTCGGCGCCGGCGACGTGGTATGGGGTATGGGCGGGCTCGCCCAGTCGCCTTGCGGGCCGGGGGCGAGACGGACGCGCGGCCCCGCAGCTCGCGGAGGCCGACGGCCCGACGTGTGAGCGGCTCACGTGGCCCACTGGCCCGGGGTGCAGCCGGTGCCGGCACGAGACAGCGCTAGATGTGGCGACCCCGACGCATGTGAATGTGATCAGCCTTGAGCTGCTTCTCCTCTTGAGGATAATTAGGCAGAGTACTTTTCAAAAAAAAAAAAGGCAGAGGTCAATTCGCTAGCCGGTTGCTTGTCCATCGTGCACACCGTCGCTGGACATCAGGCCATTATACTAAGAAAACGATGAGCAATCCACTGTGAACGTTCATCCCAGTGGCAGACTGGCAGCGATGGAAAAAAGATTGACTCGATCTACGACCGGATCTGTGTGGCGAAGTCAAAAAGAAAAGTGTTCATTTGGTGATAGCTCGCAGTTGCAGCTTTGCTTACGCGGGGGCAAAAACAAAATGAAGGGAGCTCAAAGTCAACGCGCGCGGGCGGCTTGATCTCTTCTCGATTGTCTCGACTGTTCCGCTGAAACAGGTTTTTCTGTCTCCAGCTGCTTGTAGCTTTCTCCGCTTGCAAGGAATTTTTTAACACGGCAACGTTCAGTCTCACTGATCCAACTTGAACCCGTGAAAGAACACGGGGACACACTGATATGTGGTGAAGTAGAACAAGACAAGAAGTTACGTGGCTGATTTTGGGCACTTCTTTTGGATGGACAAGTTGGACGTTGATCTAATTTTTAAATAAACATTTAAACGAGTAAAAGACAATTTTATCTTCGTCACTCCCGGTCCACGTCACCATCTTTTGTATCTTACCCAGATCATTGCAAGGAGAGGCGAGACGAAGCGGAGGCGCCTGCACGCCGCTATTTTCTGCTAGCGATTTACACAAACAGCTCGGGCGCAGCGCAACAACGCGACCGAGCAAGTGACAATGGCCGGCACGGCGCCGGCGGCGGCCGTGGGCTACGGCGCGGACGGCGTGTACCGCTCCCCGCGCCCCGCCGTGCGCATCGAGTCCGACCCGGGCCTCTCCCTCACCGACCTCCTCTTCCGCCGCGCCGACGCGTGCCCCTCCGCGCTCGCGCTGGCCGACGCCGCCACAGGATATGCCCTCACCTTCTCCGCCCTACGCTCCGCCGTCCTCACCACGGCCGTCGCTCTCGCCTCGCGCGCAGGCGTCCGACGGGGCGACGTCGTCCTCCTCCTCGCCCCTAACTGCGTCATCTACCCCGTCTGCTTCTTCGCCGTCACCGCCCTCGGCGCCGTCGTCACCACGGCCAACCCCCTCTACACCCCAAGGGAGATCGCCAAGCAGGGAACGCCGTCGTCGTGATGTCGCGGTTCGACATGGACTCCGTGATGGCCGCCGTGGAGCGGCACCGTGTCACGCACCTCTTCTGCGTGCCGCCGGTCATGATTGCGCTCGCCAAGCTCGGGAGGGCCGGGAAATACGACTTCAGTTCGCTCAGGTTCATCGGCTCCGGCGCAGCGCCGCTCGGCAAGGACGTGATGGAGGTCGTGGCCAGGAACTTTCCGGAGACCATTGTCGCCCAGGTAATTGACCTTCACGATTTTGCACTTCTTCAATTGATCGTTATCTGCTGATGAATTGTAGTGCTGTATCGTACAATCATGACGATGGTGGGATCTTTCTGGGATTGAAAGGACCACCGACTTTTTAGCCTTTTACAGCAGTCTTCAACATAAATCTTTATGGGACCATGACCTTGATTTTGTTGTTTTTAGCTTAAAAGTTGGATTAGACGACAAAATTCGAATCTTTGCTGATAGTTAATACTGCTCCACCAAGGACATAACAGTGGGTAATACCAGATGAATGGCTCTTTGACCAGATTTTGCATTTTGGAACAGTGAAAGCGACTGTCCCTATTTAAGCTATAGGGAGAGTGACATTTTGATGCTGCACACTCGGATATTGTGCTGGGAATATAACTTGATTAAGGGACTAGATGGTCAGGTTCTGGTTCGCTTAATATTTTGGTCAGGGTTCGTCATATTTCAATATCTCTGTGCTGCTCCAAACTTCAATATATATGCAAGATGGATATTGATATGCCTAAGTTTAAAGTGATGTTTTTGTCTTTTGTTTATTTTAGCCTACACGTCACTTTGATATATTAAATAGTGTGATTTACATATTTGCCACCGGTTGCTTTTGGTTGTCAAAAACACGATTATTTCTATTATATATGAATATTTCTGATCAGATGTCATACGTGCAATCCACATTCTAATAAGAAAAAAAATAGCAATAGGGAACAGAGTAATATGTCCACCTGTAAACATAGATGCCTGGTCTACAGGCATCAGGTAAAGTCCCTTCCATGGTAAATAAATTATAAAGGCGTTGGTGTTTATCTTGAATCGCAACAAAAAACTTTAACAGCTGAGGTCAATTTCATAACATAGCTGCAGTAATCCTACAGCTAAGGAGCTAACTGAGCACCATAGTAATTATCTTAGATTCATCTCCTTATGGGAAGATGTAGCATTGTGGATGCTTTCAGATTAGACGTGTACTCAGAATGTTGCTCAAACTGTTGAAAATATGCACTTCTTTTACCATTCCTTTCACCCATGACATGTCATAGCTGTAAATGAACAACTTTGTCATGCCTATGTTTCATGGCGTATTGTTCTCCTCTTGCAGGGTTACGGAATGACTGAAACTTGTGGAATTATATCTTTAGAATACCCAGAAGAGGGACAAGCCCGTCAATTTGGGTCAACCGGACCACTTGTCTCAGGCGTTGAAGCAAAGATAGTAGATGTAGAGACGATGAAATGTCTTCCACCGAATCAACTAGGAGAAATTTGTGTTCGAGGACTAAACATCATGGAAGGTAAATTTTGATCTTTCCCTGTATACATTGTGTTTCAATCCTTTCTCTTCTTCAACTATTAAGCATGACCAAGCTTGGTAAAAAAATAATATCCTGCCACTGTAGAAATTGATAGCATTATTTTTAGGTTGCACTTATTTGTATTTGTTGACAATGTACTATTTACCAATGCCTGGTAGTATTAAGAAGCCACTATTTTCCACAAAAGAAATGCCAATGTTTCAAATCTTCCACCTACAAAAGCTCCATGTCAATGAGCTGTATCTACGATTTTTTTTTCTCAGTGACAATAGGTCCAAAAGTTCCATTGTATTCTGTCCTAGAGGGATATTGTGGCCAAAACATGTTCCTACTTATATGAGTGTATTATTTTTAGGGTATTTCAACAATGTGCAAGCTACTGAATTTACAATCAAACAAGGGTGGTTGCACACTGGTGATATTGGGTACTTCGATGAAGGAGGTCAGCTTTTTGTAGTTGATAGACTTAAGGAGCTGATTAAGTACAAAGGTTTCCAGGTAAAGAACTCACATGTAAAATTTTAGTTTTGCAATCTTTTGCTTATAATCATGCAGGATGAAAATTCGTAGCTGGACAGCGCCTACTGCTTACCCAAAGAAGATCTTATCCAGCCTCATTTGGGGCCTTTTTGCTGCTAATATTTGTAGTTCTACAATGCATTTAGATTCAACCAAATTATTATTCAGATATAGGACATCGATAATTTTTTCATCGAGAATACTTCATACAGCTAAACTTTTATAATCATTTGTCATATATAACTAGAAAAAACAGTGCATTGTGGACATCATCTAAATGTCCTAGGCAGTATCTATTTGGAAGCATGGGAATTCTCCTAGTGGCCTGAATCAGTGTATTCTTTCTTTACTATTCAATCTAACTATCATAGAAGGAACCACCCATATGCACTTGTATTTTGTCTTTTAGAGCATGTCATGTATTGTCCATTTTAGTGGATTTAGTATTTTTGTTTCTTTTACTGGCAGATTGCACCTGCTGAGCTTGAAGGCCTACTTCTGTCTCATCCGGAAATTCTGGATGCTGTTGTTATTCCGTAAGTTGATTCATTTAGTTTTGGGGGTTCCTAGCTGCTTATGACTATGCCTTTTCCAATATGTTGTTATGAGTTTGGCTATATCTTAATGGAGAGCTCTATTTGTTTCCAAGATTTCCTGATGCTGAAGCTGGGGAAGTTCCTATTGCCTATGTTGTAAGGTCCCATGTTAGTTCTTTGACTGAAGTTGATGTCCAGAAATTTATCGAGAAGCAGGTGAGAGCCAGTAGGAACATTTGCTAAATCATGGCTATCACTAGTTCAACTCTTTCAGTTCCTGTTTTAGTAAGTTGCCGGCATGGAGCTATTGTAATTCCTAGGTGAATTAAAGTAATTCTGTATTTCCTGTCTACTGAGCAAACCTGCTAATACATCAATGGTTGTGTTGGTGAACCACGTTCTAGGTTGCATACTACAAAAGATTGAGGAGGGTTACCTTTGTTGACAGCGTACCAAAATCGGCTTCAGGAAAGATTTTGAGGAGAGAACTCATCGCTCAAGTCAGGTCGTCGAAGCTATAGCAAATCCACTTCAATTTCAGAAGACTGCTTGCCTCCTAGCTATGCTAGATTGGAAATTTGTGGATTGAGCATAAAGATTTGCATACTGTTGAGGGGCGCTTATGAAACATAGCATTCAATTTTATACGTCAGACACTGACACATTGTGTATCGTATATGTGACAGATTTATGTTGCAGAAGGCCCCAATCCTACTTGTTATGTCATTCTGTCAAGCATGGGTCTAAGCTACAAAGGCCTAATTTCCATTTCCATACACTAATTGCAAACTATATAAACTTGTAATGGTTCTGCTGCAGCTACATCAATAAGTGACGTTCTTGACCATACAGTCACACTATAAGAATGCTACCTGTAGCAAAATATATCCTCTGTTAGTTTCTGTAGCTATCAGGTCTGGACAGTCACGCGAAATTGCTAGTGGAACTAGTTGGTCTGAAGTTCATGCCGCCGAGGTCTGCGAGTGCCATGCATGGATACAGGAGCTGCGTCATGCCACAACATATATCGTCGCTGGCTTGCCGCCTTAGCACTGAGAACACGCCTTTGCAACTGGCGCCTTCCTTTGGCACATGACACCATCCCTAGTGCAAAACTGAAAATACCCTTTGACGTACGAACCATTTTATTTGACATCTTTTGGTTGCATATACGGTTTTCAAGGTCCAAAATCGATTATTAATTTCCAGCTTCATGTTGTGAATCCTTAGACCCTACCTATTTTCAAAGCCAAATCTACATTTATACTTTTTGTGTTGGAGACTGTGCCCATACGTCTTATATTTTGAAATGGAGAGAGAGTGAGTACTTCTCTTTATAGCCAGTAGTTTCAAATATATATCTTGTCACGCGCGAGGATTTCATACACCAAAACATGATGTGAATGGAAAACATTGCTCGCAACATAGATTACATCATCACTTTACTCGCTTGCAACATGAATTACATCGCGCGCGGTTTTCAGCGACTTGTTCTATGAAGAAAAACTTACATGCTGTATATCGCTCTGCACAGAGCAGAGATTGGTACAATTTTACTTGTCGGCACCCTAAGCTGCCAAATTAAACAACATACAACTTTGTCTCGAGAACAATTGAAGTTCCAAAGAAGAACAAAAGATGATCAGGAGTACGTTTGGGTCGCTGTCAAAAAAATCGACACAATATATGGTTGCGTAATTAGACCTAGTAAGTAAAATCAGCTGCGGCACGCTGCTCGTCCCTTCTACATGCCCAAAGACTCAAAGAGAGAGTGAGAAAAAAAAATTCAGACGGACCTGTCTGTCTGACCACTGCATATGGCTGCATGCATATGCTTATGCACTGCCAATGCAACCGGGCGGCCCATCCTCTACTGCGGTGCTCCGGGCACCTGCTGGTTCAGCGGCTCTGGGCTGCGGCGGAGCTTGGGGCCTTTGGCAACCTCCTCGCTCCCCGGCAGCTTGCTGGCCGGCTCGTCCCCTAGGATCTTGTTCCCAGAAGCTACCATCTTGCTCGCCTCCACACCCGCCTGCCCGGCCGCTGGGACCCCGGCGGCGTCCTGGGTTGGGTTGGTCTGCTGGATTTGTACGGGCGCGGTGTTGGGCGTCTGGATTATTGGCAGAACTGGCTTGGCCGGCTGCTTCTTCTCAGCTTCGGTGTCCACGATCATCCCGCCCTTAATCTTGGAGGCTTCCTCAATTACGGTGGTCTTGGCGATCTTGGCTTCGTTCTTGAGCATCTTGGATTCTAGGTCGCCGGCGTCGACCTTCCTGGATGCCGGCACCGCCGCCCCTGCTGCTGCCGGCTGCGACGTGAGGCCACCGGCCAGAATCTCCTCTGGGTTCACTGAGCTGGTCCGGATGACCGACGTGTCGCTGGTTTCCTGCGGGGTGTTGAACTCGGAGCACGTCTTCCTGATCTCGCCATCCTTGCCCGTGAGGACCTTGAGGACGCTGAGCTTCTCCATGGACTTGACGAAGGTCGGGACGAAGTCGGTGGGCTTGGCCTGCATGGCCTTGAGCAAGGGCTCCGTCTTGGGGTCCATCCCGATGAGGCGGTCGACGGTGAGCGGCATCTTCTTGGCGAGCGCGAGGGCGAAGTAGGAGTCGTCGAAGACGTTGGGGGAGACGGAGTCCATGGGGACGTTGCCGGAGTCCTTGCCGTCGCAGGCGGCGCTGATGTTCTTCTTGTAGTCGGGGTCGATGGGGGCGGCGTCGGCCTCGATGAAGAAGCACCTGCAGATGCCGATGGAGTGGCCGCCGGCGATCATGGCGACCATCTCGTCCAGGGTGAAGCCCTGCTTGGTGTACTCGTCGATGAGCTTGGGCACCGCGATGTCGGGGCCGGGCAGGTTGTCGGCGTCGTTGCGGTTGGAGGTGAGCGAGTCGCGGCGGCCCAGGGGCACCGCGTACTCGGGCCCGCCCGCCAGCTTCACGGCGTCGCGCGCGCTGGTCACCACGATGTCCGCGCACGACACCACGCCGGGGCACTTCTTCTCCAGCTCCGCCTTGATCTCCTCGATGATGTCGTAGCCCCTCACCGAGATGTTGGGCCCGGCCTCCTTCTCGGAGGCCTGGTTTGACAGCGGGTCGATCAAGATGGACGCGTCGCACCCCTGATATCATGCATCCATCCACAAATTAAACCACCACCAGTGCACGCCGCAGTGACAAAACATAAGTGCGTGCATTGCATTGTTGAATGTATAACATATAACTCTATATATTATGTTAGATGGATGTTGTGTTACGTTAGCGAAGCAGTCGTGGAAGACGAGGCGGAGGAGGCCGGCGGCGGTGCCGGGGTCGGACTTGAAGCGCTTCTGGACGACGTCGAGGATGATCTTCTCGGCGTCCGGGCACGACGTCTGGTAGAAGGCTTTGTCGAGCTGGGAGGAGGCCGGCGGCGCGGACGCCGCGGCCGCGAGGAGGAGGAGGAGGAGCACCAGGCGGGCGTCCATCTCGTACGTACGTGCAGAGAAGGGGTCCGTGCGAGGGATGCCAGGACTCGGCGGGCCCACGCTTATACCGCGGCCGTGCGGGGGCGGTCAACCAGGGGGGCCTCCGAGAGCGGCGGGGCGGTGGACACGCCAGGGGACCCGACGAGAGGCTGTCTCGATCTCTCGCGGTGTAATAATAGAAAGGGGGCTTCCATGTCGCCACCTGCGTGCTCGCGATGTTCGCGTTCCACGGCTGCTGGTGCTGGAGCTAGCAGCGAACAGGAGGATGCACATGAATTTCGCTCTTGTTTCCACCTGACTTTCTTCTTTCGACAAGAAAACAGAGCATCACTTCTTAATGGGACTATCACACCATGAGCCAGCTTGTGTAATAAATTGCTCTGGTCGTCAAAGACTCAACCTCAGCAGGCAACGAAAATTGGCGAAATGGCAAAAATTGTCACTAACACATGTAACTCCTGTAAGTTTTCATCCAACATAATCATCCAAATAAGCCGTTTGGTTAGCCATATTGAGTCGCATCTGAAACCATTTTCATTGCCCGAAGAATCGTCACCACAATTCACGCAGCTATATGCTCTGTAGAATTTGGACTTTTCTACACAAAGCTAAGATTTCATCCAAATCAAACGTCAGATATTTTACAATGCTCTACAAAATTACAAGTCGTCAATGCCTTTCTCAGCCATACAAAAGGAACCTATTTAAAGACGGTTAGAATTACTCAGGGCACCTGCCGTTCTACCAATCTGGTGCAGAACTAAATCAGATCAAGCTACCTTCCCCTTCCAATAATTTACAGGCCCTTTACATAAAGAAGAAACGCAACAGTAATAAAAAAAACAGCTCAGCCAACAAGGCCAATGAACAAACACCCTAGTGCTAGTGCTCGTGCTTCACACGCCCCTTCAATATTCCTGGAACAGGCGGTGAACTTGGTAACCTAACTGTGCCATTGTTTGGCTGCACCGGATGCTGTACCTGTTGCCAATAAATATTTGACATGCTTGAGCCCTCGCCTCCATTTGAGATTGGCGCTTGAGCACCATCATGTTGCTCTCTTCCACAGAACCGCATTTCTTTTAGGACATACGAGTCATCATGCAACTCAAATGGCGTGCTGCAGGTCAGAAATTCATCCAATTAGACACATTTCATTGAGACAAGGTTCTTATTTTATCTTCTATAAGATTCAAAATCCCGCTGAGTAGTTTTCATCTGTCTAGTTTAGGATAGTGCTGCATACTTGCACCCCATTCTAATATACTACAGACACAAAAGGGTACGTGGAACCGCATTGATACCATTTGCATCAACTCCAAACACAATAATTAGTTTAGTGGAATCTTCTGGTTACAATTAGAGCCTACTCAGCATGTCACAAGATTTATTCTAAGACTAGAAACATAGCCAACCGATAACATGATGTTTCAGTATTGCACAAATTTCCAAACAATCTTGACAGCAAGCACTTAAACAAAATTTGAACATGAAACTTTCCCACCAGCAAACTTTCGAACTAAAGAACATTCATATGTAATAACCACATTTTTTTAGGACAACGTAATAACCACATTTCACAAAGACATAAAAAGACGTGTTCTTGTCTCACCTATTGAAGTCAAAATGCACTAACTGCATATCTTCTGATATCTCGACTTCCACGGTTGCATGAGGCCGGGTCTGCAAGCAAAAGAATAAATATGCCCACATTTAGCTCTAAATAATGTGTACAAGTCACTTCCACGTGGTCCATTGTGTACAAAAAGGGAACAACACATAGAATTGAACATTTATTCACCTGGACTAGAATAAACGGCAAAGCCACTCCACCAGAAGGTGTGTTTCCTGAACCATATAATTGCTCATTTCGTTGAATCAGGTTTTGCAGACCTACATACTTGATACACCAAAAAAGCCCATGTAAGATAATCACGAATTGCGTAAGTGATAAGTACTAGATGTAAGGAGCAAATGTTGAATACAAACTAACAATTATTGCAGACATTTCTGTGAACCAATGCTGTGACAAACAAGGTTAACAATGCTGATGGAACACCAGGATTTTCAGTAAAATCAGAGTGAAATTTCTCAGTTTTTTCCCCTGTTAGGATGCAAGGGCTATTGTTATTTCAAAAGTAGCTGAGCCAGCCTGCTACAGCTTATCGGATGTGACAACTGTATATGACAGTTCACAGATGTGTTTCTACAAGCATACACAAAAATAAAAACAACTGCAGTTTTTATGAAGCATGTAACATCCCAAACACCTGAAGTGAAATACATATGCAGAAGCCACAACCGTGGACCTTGATATGATGATCTAGACAACATATGCCAGTAAAGATAGTAAGTTACACTAAATACACAGCCCAAGAGACAACTATGCATCTGTATAATAGCAATGAAAATATTTTTTTGATCAGTGCAGATGAAAATAAAGTATGGCACGCATTCTACATTGCAACTTTTGCTCTGAGGGTTGGTCTATATAATATATGTTCCAACCGCATGAACCAGAGGTGGGAAGAGAAAACTGATGTCACGTCCTTACTTGGTCTTGTAGCTCCTGTAAGTAAGCACTTTTCTTCTCAATCCTACCTTTCAGTCCCACAAGCTCCGTCTGTAACAAAGAACAAAGCAATGAATAAAACTAGTTAAAGTACACAAATAACAAAATGCATTGTTTTAGAGAGAAAAGAACCTTCAAATCTTCAATATCACTTATACTAGTCCGAGGCAAGCCCTTCCACTGGATCTCCTTTTTATCTTTAGATATAATGTCCATGGCCATCAGAACATTTAAAGCATCATAAACTCTCCGCCGTATATTTTTCTCATCATATTGTTGCTGCAATTTAACACACAGTGAGGACCAAGCACATATTAGATTGAACAACTAATTCATGCCAAGGAGAAGGCACATTTCTTACTGCGTTGGGATTATCTGGATCTGGTGCCTCAATATTATTATTTGGGTCTGTAAATTCAGCAACAAGTTCATCTGCCACCTGTCAAAAGAAAGACAATAAATATGAACTCCAAATTTAGTATCACTACAAACAGAGCTGCACCAACGGAATTTCAAATGCTAATCCACTATTGAACAGCTGGTGAAACAAGACCGACAAGTAGAGCAGTTTGTATGAATGAACATACATGATACATGAACAAGTCGGTTTAATGATCAAATGACTAGATCTTCCTGGTACAGATAATGCCATTTGGTTTTACAGTGTATCTAATATTACTTTCCCTTTCAGATTGTGGGTTGAATCTTCAAAGGCAGAGAAACAGAAAAGCCATACATGCAAATGAATCAGGAGCTTGAAAATGCAAACTTGCAGGGTTTTGTTAATAAGAAAAACGAACCCATTTAATCTAGAATACATTATTCACATAACAAGAAGAAAATTTGGGATAATATGATGAAAAAAGCAGTAACCTCATTATATGTTGTTCTCCCTTTACTTTCAACTTTCTCACAAACTGCAAAAGAACAAATGAAGCACGCATTAAGGCACCTATGATATTTTGCATTCAGTGTTTACTGTAGCATTCACTGTGCACACAGCAATTGAATGTACCACAAAATGAAAGCACTAACATGATGGAAAGAGAGAAGGCATACTAGATAACTATCAGACATAAGTATTAGCATGAAAGGAAGAAAATAGCCTCACCTTTCATACTAAACTGGCGCAGTCCCCGATTACCTTTATCAGGACCAACTGCCCGTGCACCCCTCTTTTTCTTCTTGCTGCAGTTTTACAATGCACCAAAAACTTAGAGAAATAACTAAAAGGTTACAAAACAGAGCCTTGAGAATTAGAAAGTTCTGCTATGAACTTATTTTCAATATTTTTATTAGTATAAGTAAAGATATATACAAGAAAATCTCTGTAGCCTATCCATAGGCAGCAACGTCATAGACAACTTAAAGGAGAGGTTATGAAAGCGTGATGTACATTGCTAACAGATAGCTTACATTTCTGCAGTATAGGATCTAGAACAGTACAGGTCATATGGCCGATGTTTTTACTGGTTAACATGGGTGCATACCTCAAATCGACAATATATTACATCAATCCGCAAAACTAAAAAGTCGCTCTTATCTAGCAAAGCTTGTTAGGATGACAAACCTACCAGATGTAATCTGATACATGCTTTGGAGTAAATCATGCTTGCACACATCCAAAAATACACTTCACCATTCATGTGAAAACAACGGCAGCTCACAATTTGTCCTGACACATACGTTACGACAGAGGACCAGTGACTTCCTACAGTATAGTTCCTGTATCTTCAGGATATCCTTTTCCATGGCAACACAGCGTATCAATGCCTATCTCCAACATGGGCAACCAAACCACACTATAATTCCAGTAACAAGAAAATATGGTTCCACAAAGTAGCATTGGCACATCACACGTGTCTATACCCAATCTCCACAAGTTTGTAATGGAACACTGGCACGCACAGCAGTAGCCTGATGGCTAAACTAATAATAACATGAGCAAATCGGGCAGACCAACCTCGTCGGAGCCGGCGATGGCGCGTCATCGCCGTTGATGTCGAGATTATTCAGGCGGAGGAACGTGCTCTCGCTGGCCGGCGTGGACGCCGCCGTCGCCGCCGCCGCCGCAGCAGCAGCCTCCGGAGCAGCCCCCTTGCCAGCACCTTCAGGGGCGTGCTGCTCGCTGCGGCTGGACGGGGAGCCGGCGCTCCCCCCACTAGTAGACGCGGAGTGCGCAGCTCCTCCGGAGACCGGCGGCGTGCCAAGCGCCGCCCCCACAGGCGGCGGCGGGCGCTGAGCGGCCTGGGCGGCGCCGTCCCCGTCCGGGTTGTGCGCGACGCCGGAGACCATGGCGACGCCGGAGACCGCGCCGAATCGGGGGCGCGGGCGTGGAATTGGGGAGGGAGCGCGCCGGAGAGCAGAGCTGGAGAAACCCTAAAGAGAACAAAGAGGAGGGGGGCAAAATGGAGGGAGAGATGGAAATCGTCGAGAGAGCGGGCAAACACGGGGACGCGAATTTTTTCTGATTTTTCTCCGGTTTGCGCCGTTTGTTTCGCGTTTCTTCCCTTTTGCGGCTGCCTTTTTGGCGGTTTCGCGTGGCGAGGTGGCGTAGCGCAACCGCCGCGCCGTGGGAATACGCGGCGGCAGGCTCGCTCTCTTGTGATGGATTTGTGGGCTATATCGGCCCAGGCAAGAACATACACGGACAGCCCAGCCCACATAAACATACTCCTATAGAGATTCCTTGAGAAAAATGGGCCAGCCCACATAAACAGACTCCGCTCTTTTGTGCACGCGGAGCCGCGGAGAGGATAAGGGTGGACGCGCCATCTGGAAACGTGTAGCCCACGTTCAGGTCCGCGTTGATGGGCCTAGATTCGAGAATGACAAGGGGGTCGCCATCTCCAATTCTCCATCCCGTGTCATGACAGGTGTCGTCACCTCGTCATCACGCCGTCGACACGAATCGGCGACGGCGTGTGCACGCGGATGAGGAACAGAGACAAGGACCCCGAAAAGAAAAAGGGCACGGGACGTAGTAGTAAGGAAATTGTGGTTTGTCCCTCTGCGTCGACATGAGATATTCCTTTTGTTGTCCTAAACCGAGTACGGGTAGGATTAGTTCGTACCATTTGTGCCCTGGCAGTTTCGTTATCGTTTAGGAGTACGTAAGCTCATGGTCACGTCGCACGACATGGAGCTGCATGGCGAGTAGAAAGATAAGACGAGTAGAAACATTCACACAGCTGTAAAACTGAATCAACACCCTAATCTCGATCACCCCGATTGGTTACTTTTCACATCACAAAATTAGAATGCAATTGCAACGCAAGCTTTGTTCCGAGCTAAGGAATATTACTCCTATCTACCAGTTGAACATGATTTTCAGTTGAACATGGCAGTACGGTGTACTCCTATCTACCACATGGTGGCTAGTAGTGCATGTGCACAGTTCCCGTAAACCATGCCCAAAAAAATGTTTCAGATATGTTAAATTCAATTTCTGAAAAATCATGTGTCATAGACGCTCCATCCTCCATAGTAGACGTAGTACGAGTACATCTTGAAATCGTGTGGAGAAAATGGCGCTGCAGTGGCTGGAAGGTACTAGAAGAATATTAGTAGTACTCCCTCCGTTTCAAAATATAAACGTTTCTCGATTTATGCGCATCACGTTTGATTGCTCGTCTTATTCAAAAAAATTATTTATTCAAAAAATTTATAAAAATATAAAAATTATTATAATATACTTAAAATATATACAATGATAAAACATGTCATAACAAAAAAATAATATTTTTATAATTTTTTGAATAAGACAAGCGGTCAAATATGAACAGAAAAAGTCAACAAATATTTATATTTCGAGACAGAGTACTCCAGAAGAAGTTCAAGATCCAGGGAAATCTGCGAGCTGATTTCCCTGGAGCACTCATCCGGCCCATCCACCAGCTGAGCTGAGCTGACCAGCGGCCCACCAGCCGCCACCAGACGCCGCCGCAGGCAGAAATTTACCGCCTTCTCCAAGACTGCCACACTTTTATTTGTCCGACGCGGATACGGATCAGCACCGTCTGACAGCCCGGCCCCACCTCCCGCCGCACGCGGAGAGAGCGGGGGTCTTTCTCTTTCCCTTTTGTCTCCTCCCCTCGGCGCCTCCTATTTATGTCCGCCCAGACCCTTTTGGCATTTCCTCTCTTCGTCAATCCAGCACAAGCACGGCGAAAAACCCATACAAAAACACAAGCGCATCCATCCGAGGAGCGAATCCAGAGTCCAGTCCAGTCCATGGGTGCCGGGAAGGGAGGTGATGGCGGCGTCGAGGAAGCCGCGGCGGCGGCGGAGCCCGTCGTGCTGAAGATCGAGCTGCATTGCGCCGGCTGCGCGCACAAGGTCAAGAAGATCATCAAGCGCGTGCCTGGTACGAGCTCGCCGGCTGCTTCTTCCCCTTTGCTTTTTTCTTTTTCTTTGTGTTTGGGGATCCTAGCAGGCTTGGCTCGTTCGATGTTAGCTTTCCTGTGCTGATGATGATTCGCCGGGTTCTTGTCGCAGGCAAGAAGGCGGACAAGGACGCGTCCCCCAAGGAGGAGAAGGAGAAGAAGCAACCGCCGGAGGAGAAGAAACCCAAGGAGGTCGGTACGCACGAGGCAATGCCGCCCACGCAATCGGCTCGGCTCCTACTTCCAACCACTACTCTTCTGACCTTGCAACTAAAAAACACCTCTACTTTTGGTTCCCCGCAGGAGACGGTGCTGCTCAAGATCCGCCTCCACTGCGAAGGCTGCGCCGACCGCATCAGGCGACGCATCTACAAGTTCAAAGGTTAGGATTTGTTTTTTTTTTCCTCCAAGGAGGAAAATTTTAGCTCGAATTCGTACTCTGTTTTGCTGCTAATTTCGTTGCCCAGCTCGAGAATTGACGTGTTTAGACTTGATCCAGGTGTGAAGGATGTGGTGCTCGACGCCAATGCCAAGCCGGCCAAGGACGAGGTGAAGGTCTGGGGCACGATGGACATCCCCGCCTTGGTCTCCTACCTCAAGGAGAAGCTCAACCGCGACGTGGAGGCCGTGGCGCCGGCCAAGAAAGACGGCGGCGAGGGCAAGGACGACAACAAGGAAAAAGACGGCGACAAGAGCAAGGGTGTGCCCGCGGCCGCGGTCCCCGGTGGCGGCGACAACAAGGAAAAGGGCAAGGGCATCGAGGTGGCGGCGGCGGCGGGCCCGTCCACGGCGGCCGCCGCGGCGTTCATGGCGGCGCCGGCGGGTCCGAGCACGTACCACGTGGCGCCGCCGCAAGGGTACATGGCGTACCAGCAGGGCCCGCCGCCGCCCCCCGCCGGCTACTACGCGTACCCCTACTACGGCAATGCCGACGGCATGGGTCACGCCAACCCCAGCGCCGCCACCTACTACCCCAACCCGTACCCGCCCCAGCCCGAGGCGCAACCGCCGCAGGCGTACCCGCCGTACCCTTACCGCTTCGACATGGCGCCGGCGCCGCAGCTCTTCAGCGACGAGAACCCCAACGCCTGCTCCGTCATGTGACGCCTTGAGCTCTGATCCGTCTATCAGTTTTAGCAGTTTATGCTTAGCCGGGAACAAGAATCTCGATGTGTACATAGCGCTGATGAGGATTTAACTTTTGTTTAGTCTGAGCTCTAGAAGTAGTATTTCTCTAATCAAATTTTGCTTCATTTGTTCAATCCTTCCGTTCTTATCTTCTGAATCAAGGCATGTTCTACTGAACTGGTCCGAAAGTGTTTGCATTGTGCGTGGTCAGCGATGTTGAATTGTGGACTGGTGTCTTCGTCGCCGTTACTTAAATCAAAGAAGACATGGCCAGCGATTTACTATCCGTTAATCTGAAAATTAGTGCAGTTAAACCCCAATAGTATTTGCGGTTCTTGGTTGACAAGAAACTCTCCCAAGGCCATTATTTTGATATCGACGATGCCATCTCGATGAATCGTGGCGGCAAATTTGGTATTGTGTCTTCACCAGTCCGACGTGGAATCGACTAGGACTGCAATTTACAAATGGTACCTGTCTCACCCTGGATATTTCTGTTTCTATTTTTTTTTCTGCGTGCTGTCGCTTTGATCTTGCGAAACATCACAGCCAGGAAAACAAATCTCTCGGCGATGATAAGGACGTGCCGCCGTGTTTTTACCGTGGTTCAGAATCAAAACCCCTTTTTGACATTTTGGGGACCGGGGTGAGGAAGGAATATCTCTATTACGCGGTGAATCCAAAGCCTTTTTATCTTGCGAAAATCCTCGTTTCATCTAGAGACTATCTCTGGGCAACCGCGGTTTGGTAGCTGCGCGCGACTTCGACTAGCGAATCGTGTGTGTGGCTTGGAGGACTAGGCCACTTTACTGACGCCTCAAGCGTTATCCAGACGGGAAACAAAACAGATAAACAATAGCCTCTATTTTCTTTTGTTGGCTTTTCGCACGCATTTAGCATGCCTGTTCAGACCACCAACCAAGAATCCATCCCGGGAACCACGGCAGGGCAGGGTCTTAGGTTTTCGCCCGTGTTTGAAGAATGCGACAATTGATTGGGAATAAAGATTAAAGAACCGCGATCTTTCTTTGCCCGCGGTTACGTGGACTGCGACCAGGGCATGCATTAGGCGTTGACGTTGAATGATCCCAGGGTTAGAGTTCATGTCATGACGTCACTGCAGGGCAGACAGGGTCTGGTCTCTCTCCTTGGAACAAAAGGACAATTAAATTCACTGGTTCTGGTTGATGGTAAGCTTGAGACTCTTCACTACGTGATTAGCTTATGCGTATTCAGATTGGCGTTGTCTGAATATCAATATCACGGTGCCTCTTTGTTTTTTCTAGTCGATGAACGGAGTTCCAGATCCCATTCATGCCGATTGCTTGTAATATTGCTCAACTCTGGTTATTTGGCAGACTAATTTAAGCCGTTAAAGGCTAGGGTTAGCGTAAGCTTGCCTATTTCACCAAGCATTTTTCAAAACGAAGTTTGTGGCGTAAGCTTATTGACCTGATCCAGCATGTACGTAAAACACGCGCCCTATCCACTTAAAAATGTCCTGCTACAATTAATCAATATACTCCAGAAGCAGTTCAGTCTCTTTTTTTGTCGCCCGCATTTTTTTTGTCGATTTTCGAGACGGTGCCAAATGCAGGAAAGAAACACGCATCAGGCGTTCAGAACTATTTCGTCGCCCGCTATTCTTTGTCCCAACCATTTGTGTGTGACCTGGAATATTCTCCCAACGGCTGCATAAACTAATAGTAACATCTGCATAAGCACCATGTCAACAAAATGGACTTATCCGGCTTCAGAAGAATATTCAATTACATTTCAAGCCACACTGCCACAGGGATTGCTTCTGGAAGCGCTGCCTGATTAACCTGATCCTGTTCATGCAACAACAGGCCAGGATCTTTTGTCGGTATGCTTAGCTTCCTTTTATTACCTATTGCTAATCGAGTTTGTGTTCAAGTTCGGGCTGGCACATGCCATCTAAAAACGTAGTAGGTTTTTTAGTGGGGGTCTCGTGGTTTAGGAAACTGCGAAGAACTAGTCTGCAGATCATTTGACTGGAATTGGGGGTCATTAGGTTCTGAACTGCCTTTGAAAATATGCAGAAATGGTGATCGTGGCGCTGGCGGCAGTGGTGCTCGGATTGTAGGTCCGCGCCGACGCGGAGCCTCGTGACGGTGAGTTGAGGATAGCGTCGCCATCTCATTCGGATCCTGTGTGCTCCGGCCTCATGGATGCGAAACAGGATATTCAAATGAGCATGCGTACGTGCTGGTAGGTCAGAGCGTCCGAGTCAGGTTTGGGATGAATCAAAGTATATCAACCGACCGGCCGACTAATCTCGTGCTGTTTGCAATAATTCGATAGACCGATTCTTTTTTTTTTCGCCACAGATATGGGAATTGTATTTCTTTTGTCTGAAAGTTCGTAGCCGTATCTGTACTGTTCCAAAAAACAATGCTGGGTAATCTTGAAAGGAAATAAAAGCACCGGCCGGCCGGCCTATCCTGTTTCATACTGATTTTGATTCGATCGAATTGTATAGTTTTAGCTAACAATGCCGATTAAACGTTTATCTGCACAAGGCAGTAAAAGCATGATGCTAAGGTGAAATTTTGATGGCACGTTGGAGGCTTAGGGAGTTAGGGGTCTCTGATGCTATGATATCTGCATTACAACAAGACTTGGTGCATGTAAACTCCCGCCTAAACGAAAAGCCAAGGCCTACGCTGACCTTTTACCCTTTTTCCTCTTTATTTTGAATTTTTCGTCTTATTTTTCTTTCCCCTTTCAGCTTTGCTCTTTTTCTCTCTTTATGTTATCCTTTGTGTAGCATGAACGTGGGATCACAAGGGAATCTATCAAAAGACATGAAGGAAACAAACAAGACTGTTTCCAGCCTTTGTGGGGGACCCTTAACCACATGATTTGGGGGGGTCCTTTAATCCCATTCCACCTCATAATTGTCCTCATTCTACTGTCATTTTCCCGACGGCTATAGCTGTAGGCGAATTTGTGCATATGCTGGCTGCTGCTCTGCCACACGCCCACTCTGCTCTGGGGCCAGTTCCTTCCATTCCGGTGCAGGACTGCAGGGGGCATCGGTGGTGACTGCCCAGTGACCACATCACATGCTAGTTGTTGTTTCAAGTGACTTCAAACCACCTTTTAGGTGAGCTTGTAAACTTGCAAGGGTTGCATTACCTGACAAGGGTTGCATTACCTGACATCAACTCCTTTGTACCAAATTTACAACAGCTAGTTCGGTAAAAAGTTCAGTTTGGTGCCGTACCAGATGGCCATAGCTGTAATTTATTTTATATGTTTGTTTTTCCCAGTTGGTGCATGACTTGGGCCTTGTTTAGATGTTGAATTTGGGAGGTTGAATTTGGGAGTAAGATGTCACTTCGTAATCATTGCGCTACTGTAGTATTTTTTTTGTATGTGCGAAAAATTGTCCAAAAATTGATTAATTAGGCTCAAAATGTTCGTTTTGCGGAGTACAACAAAACTGTGTAATTAGTTTTTGATTTCATCTACATTTAGTACTCCATGCATGTTATGACATTTTGATGTGACGTGGAATCTTCTTTTTGCATAGTGAATTTGGAGGAACTTTTTGGGGGTGTTTAGTTCCTCAAAAGTGGGTGAAAAGTGGAGAGAAAATGTCATATCGGATACTGTAGCGTACTGCAGCACTTTTCGATTGTTTGTGGTAAACATTGTCCTATTATGACCTAACTAGGTTTAAAAGATTCGTCTCGTCGTGTACATCAAAACTATGTAATTAATTATTTTATTTATCTACATTTAATACTTCATGTATGAGGAGAGAGATTTGATGTGATAGGTGGATAGTGAAGTTTGGAGAGAGAATTTTTGAAAGTTTGGTGATGTGAGTGGGAACTAAACAGGCCTTTGTATCTAAACAAGGCCCGCTTTGTCCAGCGACTTTACGAAATATCCAACTGAATTGCAATGTATGGCTTCCTTTATCTGACCACTTGCATGAAACCTCCAACTGAATAGCAGACTTTTCAGTTTTAACTAGTTGCTATCAGGTCTGAGGCAGTACTACATTTCGCCGACAAATATCGTCGAGTTCAGCATCGGTTCAGCATCCTATCTCAGGGGTGAGCTGAAGTCTTGCCCAAGGTTTGACAAAACCGTTGCACAGAGAAATATCTAAGCAAGATGGCAAATTGATATTTGCAAGTTCAGAACCATAGTCGTCTAGATTTTCAACCATCCTTCGTTGGAGATTGGGGCACCACAATAAAAACTAGGAAGTCACTATCGGATGAAAAACCTTCTTGATAAGTGTAGTCGTGTAGAACAGCAAAAGAAAATCCTGCAAGAAACCCACAGCTTCACTTCGACAAGCATTTTTTTCCCACTACAGTTAATCCGAATTTCATTTCCAAAAAGGCAATGAACTTCGACGGGCATTTAAAATGCAGAATAATTTGCCGTTCTTTTGATTTTTTTTGGGACGAACAAGTAGCCTTGACTTCTGAACAGTTACGGCTTTAACCCGGCCTTACTGGTTTGACTTTATAACAGTGGAGTACAACACCGAGCATGAATGCATGATCCTCAGTTGGAGTGTTGGACTCTAGCTCTGGACTTCAGAATCCACCAGTTGAGGTTTCAGAAAAGAAGTCTTCCTGCAAAAAATAATCTGCCCCTTTTCCAGCAGCAAAGTAAAATTAGCGGCCCTTTGAGAAAGGCAAAAGAGAAAGTGTGCTGCAAGGACCACCACCCTCTTTGGGCTCCTGGCATGTCACATCCCTGCAGCCAAATTCAGAGACGCATCGGGCATGCCGGAATGCAGTGCAGTGGGGCAGATGGGGCTTCACAGAAAGGAAAGCGAAAGAGAAGAAACATTCCTGCACGAGCACACTACGGGCACTTTTACATCAGCCGAGAGGGGCGCGCTGCTGCAGGAACTTTGCAATCGATCCCGTTGCTTTGCGCACATGCATAGTTGGTTGCAAGGCTGCTTTGTTCGGTTACACGAGGATAGATGTCGGGGGCATGGAGACGATTGGGCCCATCCAAATGGAAATGTAAAAGCTTCGCGTGAGCAGTGAAGTTTCATCAAGTTTGCAGGCAGTTTCGCGCAGCAAGTAATGTAGTTCTAGCAGAGAGCAAAAGGAAAAGGGTGAGGGTTGCTCAGTTGCAGAGCTTGCAGTGCGTTTTTCATCTTCAGACAGAAGAAACAAGAGGTGGCACGGAAAGGGAAAAATTGAGGCCCATTCCGTCGAATACCACCGCATTTTTTTCTGAATGATTGGGCTTGGGCCTGGTTGCTTCTTCAATCCACCTCTTCTCTCTCTCGTTGTTCAAGCGCAATCGAAAGTCGAAAAAACATAGAACAAGGTGTTGCACCAGCACATTTTTTTTTGAAGAGTTGCACCAGTACACTGATCTCTGTAGCTTTCAGCTGCGATGGACATGGAAATTGCACAACAGTATTTCTTCAGGCATACTTCAGGCTACTTGTTTGTAAGCCAGCTCTCTTAAAAAAAGAAGAAGCCCAATTATCATAGGGTCCTCACCATCATCGACCTGCACGAGGTCCATTGTGGCAAGCCGGCCCGGCCCAACATTGTGGATAAACTTGTATTTCCGGTCTTTCACTGACAAGCCGACCCAAGACGGCCGAGTGCCCAACGACCTGCCTCGCTTTCCCCGAGCAGCAGCAACGCGTCGCGCGTGCATCGCATCAGAGATTCAGAGCCCAGACCAACGACGAGAGACGACAGACTGCGGCGGACCGACCCGGAGGCAGGCGAAGGCCCGCCCGATCTCCTCCCCGACGGTCGCCGCCGTCTGGCGCCCCACTGTGCTAGCCCCATCGACGCCGGGGGACAGCGTGAGATATGGGTTGCTCCTCCTCCGTGCCAGGTTCGCACCTCCTCCTCCCTCGAGTAGGCTGCAGTGTAGAATTTACATTAGGTCTTCGATTAGAGAGCGGAGGGGACTGATCAACGCTGATTCCGTTGGGGGTTTTAAGTGCAGTGGTTTAGCCCACTAATTCGCTCGATTCATAGAGTATTTATAGTGTTTTAAGCTGTGTTTAGTGGATTAATCGGATTTCTCGTGAACGTCATGCCTGTGTCACTGCGTGTTCATGAAGCGCGGCCCCGGCTAAGCGTGAAAGGTGGAGGGGGGATTTATTGTTTTCTCTAGTTAATTTGGGGATTTAATGCGACAAGTAGTAGGTTTAGAAAAATGTGATATACAGTTGGGGACAATCTGCAGTTGGAACAGAAGTTTGTCAAAGTTGTTAACACATACGTATAACACATTTTTTTTCACTATTCAGCTAGAAATACGGGAGGGCTGAACACTGTCAACAACGATAGCTCTTCTGCCACTGATTCGAAGGACTTGCGTGCTAAGGTTAGTCAAACTCCACCTTTTTATCTTTTATAGTTATGGTGGTTGATTCCATCTTCATTCTTTTTGTCGTTTCTCTTGGCTTTGCGTTGATTGTGGTACCAGCATGTCAGCTGTATATTTAGGTTCACCTCTCCAAGCTGCTAGAGCCAAAAGTTTGGATACTATAATTTGATAATTGTCATGGAAGGAAAACATTTAATTTCTCAAAAGCGCGCAAATACGTTATATATGCACTGAAACATGTCTAATCTACTCTTAAGGTTTGGATACTATGATAGCAGCTGTGAATTGTGCACTTGCTTACCATGCATCTCAGCCAAGGATTTTTGGGGTCATGCCGAGTGAATTTGCATATTACAGTAGCTAATATACTCAACAAGTCCCATCTTTCCGTAGCATTAACAATTACTCTGATGTAGCATTTTAGTATACTTACTATGTTAGGGCATCGTGTTAACTGCCATAAGCAATGAATGTACATACTCAGCTTTCTTTTCATATGGAAATATCTTGCGCAAGGTGATACACACCATCATTGTGCTGCATCCAGCATGTTTGTATGCTCTTCACATCAGATGTATGCCATACACATTGATGTATGTGTTGTATTTGTTATACAAATTTCAAAAGAATTACATTATTCGCAGTTTTTATCTAAAATCACACAAACTAGTAATGCTACTATTAGTGACTAGTATACATTTCGAGACTGTGATCCTTTTTTGTTAGTATGCATTATTTGTAGCCTAGTTAGTAGAAGCAGGGGCATACGTGTCCATGGATCATTGACTAATGTTGGTTCAGAAAGTTAATAGCATTGCATCAGTGGCCCTACCAATACCAAGCACATCACCACATTATGATCTATCTAGTAAAACCTAATTACGTTTTATGTTTTCGATCTTTTCATGTCATAGTTGGTATTGCTGGGAGACTCAGGTGTTGGGAAAAGCTGCATTGTTCTTCGCTTTGTTCGTGGTCAGTTCGATCCTACTTCCAAGGTGATTTTCTGTTTTGATCAGATTAAGCCATAAATTAAAGGCACATTAATTCAGCATGTAGATTTTCCTTTCTCCAACCTATCTTCTCAATTGATTGTAGGTAACTGTCGGTGCATCTTTTTTATCACAAACATTGGCATTGGAAGACTCCACAATTGTGAAATTTGAAATTTGGGATACTGCCGGGCAAGAGAGGTACATATTTGGTACTGTAAACTCATTTGGGATACCTAATATGTAATTGACTTCACAGCCAAGTTCTAAGACTGTAGTCAGAAGATTTCTGATAATATTCTACGCACATTTGATCCATCTTGTTTGAAAATCATATCCATTTTCTGCCGGATCAAGAAGTCATGAGAATTGTCGACCGGTGAATTTCAGGTATGCTGCCTTGGCACCACTTTACTACAGAGGAGCTGCTGCTGCCATTGTTGTCTACGATATAACTAGTCCTGAATCATTTAGCAAAGCACAGTACTGGGTAAAGGTAACTCTTCTGAGTTCTTGTGCTTGGTTTCCCCCCATTCTTCTGTGCACTAGATTTTGCATATGCTTGAAGCTCTGTTGTGATAATATTTCTATATTATACTATAACACTACTGGTCATGGTTTTAAATAGCGGGCTAAGGGGTTTAGCGGTTGGGGTCAAAAAACAGCTAATAGCGGGCTAAATGAGGCTATATCGGTTTTTAGCGGCTAAATTGTACATCATTTCAAATAGCGGATTTCTGTCTCAAAAGGCTATAGCGGGCTATAGCGAGGCTATAGCGGGAGATTTAAAACCTTGCTACTGGTATGGATCATAAATGCAGTGACTTGGATGGTGCCATCTGTTATTAACTGATTATACATGAGAAACTCTAGAATTAGAAGAGCTTGCACCTTGAACATATTATTTTATCGTAGCAGTAGCAGCTGACTTGGTGATATATTCAATCTTAGTGGTCTGAAATTCTATTATGGTCTTACCCTGTTTTCAGTCCGAGGTTAAATACGACAGTTCATGTTTTTCTTTCCCATCCTGCAGGAACTTCAGAAGCATGGTAGTCCTGGTATTGTAATGGTTTTAGTTGGGAATAAGGCTGATCTACATGAGAATCGCAGTGTATCTTCTCAGGTAAGACTACACACTAGCTGCCAACTTATGTTCAAGTTAATGGCTGTATGCATTATTGATAATATGGCATACTTTTTGCAGGATGCACAGGAGTACGCAGAGAAGAACAATATGTTTTTCATTGAGACATCAGCAAAGACAGCTGATAATATTAATCAACTGTTTGAGGTATGCTTTGAGTACATAAAGATAGTTGTTTTCACGTAACATATAAGAGGAGAAGCAAACCTAGCTGCAACTGTTAAGGCTAATAGCAAACAAAGCGTTGGTGCTCTGAATTCCTCATTTCTTACCCTTTTTGAACACGTCCTTTGAAACTTCGTGTAAGCATTGCATGGACAGGGAAACTGCAAGAAGCTAGCCATCTGCTTGGCTATATCATTATTTTCAGCTTCAAATCTTACTCTGTAGCTATATTAATACCAGAATACCAGTATGCATCTGTGGTGAACATCCTCCTAACATGACCATGTTCTGGGACAGGAAATTGCAAAGAGGTTGCCTAGGCCAACGGCGTCATGACAAAATCACTTGTAATTGAAGGGCTACACAAATACTACAAGCTTGTACCATGTAATGCTTGTCAACCCATATGTATGGGTAATGTGTGGAACGCACGCTCATGTAAAGTTTATTCCATTCTGTTAATTGTGGATATCCTTTGGTATTGAATATCCTCTGGTGTTGCAACTACTGTTCATCTGATGGTGGAGTTATATTTTTTCCTTGTCCCTGTTTTTTAGGGCAATCTAACGACGAAGTAGCGAGCAAAATTGTCATGTTGGAAGATAATTTCCATGTAAAACGCCTGTATTGCGAAACTTTAACTTTATACTTGCTGGCCGCCTCGGGTAATGGAAGAATGGAAGTCTAATCTGTTATTCACTTATTCTTATTATACGTTGATGTTCAACGCGATCTGGCCTGACCTGTCATGGGCGCAGGAACTTGGCATAAGTTTTATGAATGCTGCCCCCAAAACAGTTCAATTGTGGTAACAAATTTGCTGAATTCTGAATTGTGTGCCTACGTTGGTATATGTCGATTCCTTACGTCACAGAAACTATCAGCAGAGCACTACTCCGCACTGCTCCAGAAACTTTCATGTGGGCCGTCCGCCCGCACGCCACTGACCACGGCCCGGCCTCTCCTCTGCCAAGAGCGGAAGCCCATAAGATCCGACCCGAACTCTACTGTCAGGTGGCCCGCACGCCCCTGTTGACCGCGGTCTCCAAGGCGTCTGCTCATCACGCGGGCGACACCCGCCCCGTGTCACCTGAAGACACGGCCCACGAAATTCGGCCCATGAGCACCTCGCCGCTCGCCCCCGCTGCCGCCGTCTTCCCCGTCTCCGGCGGCTCCCGCCGCCGGATCCGCCCCCGTCATCCGTCGCCGCGCTAATCCGATGGCATATCACTTTCTTCCTCGCCGCTCGCCCCCGCCGCCCGCCGCCGCACTAATCCGATGGAACATCATCTCCTTCCTCACCGGTCGCCCCCGCCTCCGCCACCGCCCATCCGGTTGTCAACCCGCCGCCCCTGGCTGGTGGCTTCCACCGCCGTCCGCCGCCGTCTCGCTCGCCACCACCGCCGGGCATCCGACCACCCCCAACCTTCTTCTACTAAGCCAGCGAACACCGGAGAAGGCTACCCCGGCAACCCCGAACCCTAACCGGCGGCGCACGGCGGCGAGGCTATGGCGGCGGCGCGCAGCGGCGGAGGAGGAAGACGCGGGTGAGGCCCACCTATCGGCGAATGCAGGGCGCGTGTAGGCGATGGATGTTCCACTGTCGCGCGCGTGACAGCCAGTCGCGGCGCTCTGGCGCGCTCTATGGGGAGAGGGGTCTCCCGGTACACCCCACCACAAGGAATGCACTACAGCCCATTTTCCCGTACACAGATCACGCAAAGCCCAGGATCAAGAACTGGGTTGGGCTCTCATGAGTCGTGACCCCACCACACCGCCTGCCAGCCCTGGGCCCTGGCCCGATTCCGTCATTTATTGGGTGTCGCAGTTGGTCCCGGGGTTCCTCCGATGATTTTCTCTTGGCATCGAGTTTCCCGATCGAGGAGCAATAATTGGCAGGTGATCGTGATGCGAATGCGATGCTTCTCAGTGCGGTTGTTTCCATTCTAGTCTCAAGTTTCTGGGGAACGATCGAGCTCCTCACTGAGCATTGGTCATTCTAAGAACACAAAATTCTACTACGTAGTGCTTTATTGCTTATGATTTCCTTATTTACAAATTTTGCATATTTTAGCGAGCTCAGAGCTTGGGACATGCACATTTGTCGCCTACCATCGGTGTTGGGATGGTGTGGTGGTTCCGGCGCCGTTGCCATCGTTGTCAGCGCCGCCTCCTCGGAGTTGGCGCGCTTCTCGAGCGCCAGAGCGGAGACCGTCGCTGCCAGCTGGGTCGTCGTGCTCCCGTCGCCTCGTCCTCCCTCCGTCTCCATCTCGATCTCTCGCCGGAACCCTAGCGTCGCCTCTCTTCTCGGATGATCAGATGTGATCCAAACATGTGTAATTCGTAGGCATGCACCGCTGCAACAGCGATCCCTCCGTTCGCTAGCGCAAGCAAAGTTGGGCCAAATGGGCCAGGCGCAACCAAAGGCCCAACTCAACATTTTTTTAGCATGAAAGTTAGTCCCACATCGACACTTGAGATGTCGTTTGCGCAACTGATAATTGGCCATCTACCCGAAGCATCGCCGTGTGGGACACACGGTGAGCCATCATCCATGATTATACGATTTGATTAGGTCGGTGAAGACGAAGATTGGCACACAACATGCGTGCTTAGCTTTTTGTTGTTGTTGCTTTTTTACAAATCATCAAACATCAGTTTATTCAACATAAGCTTAGGGATAAAACCGAATATTTATGGATCAAAATTTCAAAAGCTTTAAGGTTTCATTCAAGAAACATCCATGCATCCATTTACACATGTACTGGTCTATGTTGTTCTTCCATGATTCTGGATTCTGCAAACAGTAATGCTTCCCGTGATCCATCGGACGCCCCACAGACCCATTCCGCGCCGAGCGCCGATAAAATATCCCAGCATCTATTGCTATTGCTTTTTTACAAATCATCAAACATCAGTTTATTCAACATAAGCTTAGGGATAAAACCGAATATTTATGGATCAAAATTTCAAAAGCTTTAAGGTTTCATTCAAGAAACATCCATGCATCCATTTACACATGTACTGGTCTATGTTGTTCTTCCATGATTCTGGATTCTGCAAACAGTAATGCTTCCCGTGATCCATCGGACGCCCCACAGACCCATTCCGCGCCGAGCGCCGATAAAATATCCCAGCATCTATTGCTATTGCTTTTTTACAAATCATCAAACATCAGTTTATTCAACATAAGCTTAGGGATAAAACCGAATATTTATGGATCAAAATTTCAAAAGCTTTAAGGTTTCATTCAAGAAACATCCATGCATCCATTTACACATGTACTGGTCTATGTTGTTCTTCCATGATTCTGGATTCTGCAAACAGTAATGCTTCCCGTGATCCATCGGACGCCCCACAGACCCATTCCGCGCCGAGCGCCGATAAAATATCCCAGCATCTATTGCTATTGCTTTTTTACAAATCATCAAACATCAGTTTATTCAACATAAGCTTAGGGATAAAACCGAATATTTATGGATCAAAATTTCAAAAGCTTTAAGGTTTCATTCAAGAAACATCCATGCATCCATTTACACATGTACTGGTCTATGTTGTTCTTCCATGATTCTGGATTCTGCAAACAGTAATGCTTCCCGTGATCCATCGGACGCCCCACAGACCCATTCCGCGCCGAGCGCCGATAAAATATCCCAGCATCTATTGCTATTGCTTTTTTACAAATCATCAAACATCAGTTTATTCAACATAAGCTTAGGGATAAAACCGAATATTTATGGATCAAAATTTCAAAAGCTTTAAGGTTTCATTCAAGAAACATCCATGCATCCATTTACACATGTACTGGTCTATGTTGTTCTTCCATGATTCTGGATTCTGCAAACAGTAATGCTTCCCGTGATCCATCGGACGCCCCACAGACCCATTCCGCGCCGAGCGCCGATAAAATATCCCAGCATCTATTGCTATTGCTTTTTTACAAATCATCAAACATCAGTTTATTCAACATAAGCTTAGGGATAAAACCGAATATTTATGGATCAAAATTTCAAAAGCTTTAAGGTTTCATTCAAGAAACATCCATGCATCCATTTACACATGTACTGGTCTATGTTGTTCTTCCATGATTCTGGATTCTGCAAACAGTAATGCTTCCCGTGATCCATCGGACGCCCCACAGACCCATTCCGCGCCGAGCGCCGATAAAATATCCCAGCATCTATTGCTATTGCTTTTTTACAAATCATCAAACATCAGTTTATTCAACATAAGCTTAGGGATAAAACCGAATATTTATGGATCAAAATTTCAAAAGCTTTAAGGTTTCATTCAAGAAACATCCATGCATCCATTTACACATGTACTGGTCTATGTTGTTCTTCCATGATTCTGGATTCTGCAAACAGTAATGCTTCCCGTGATCCATCGGACGCCCCACAGACCCATTCCGCGCCGAGCGCCGATAAAATATCCCAGCATCTATTGCTATTGCTTTTTTACAAATCATCAAACATCAGTTTATTCAACATAAGCTTAGGGATAAAACCGAATATTTATGGATCAAAATTTCAAAAGCTTTAAGGTTTCATTCAAGAAACATCCATGCATCCATTTACACATGTACTGGTCTATGTTGTTCTTCCATGATTCTGGATTCTGCAAACAGTAATGCTTCCCGTGATCCATCGGACGCCCCACAGACCCATTCCGCGCCGAGCGCCGATAAAATATCCCAGCATCTATTGCTATTGCTTTTTTACAAATCATCAAACATCAGTTTATTCAACATAAGCTTAGGGATAAAACCGAATATTTATGGATCAAAATTTCAAAAGCTTTAAGGTTTCATTCAAGAAACATCCATGCATCCATTTACACATGTACTGGTCTATGTTGTTCTTCCATGATTCTGGATTCTGCAAACAGTAATGCTTCCCGTGATCCATCGGACGCCCCACAGACCCATTCCGCGCCGAGCGCCGATAAAATATCCCAGCATCTATTGCTATTGCTTTTTTACAAATCATCAAACATCAGTTTATTCAACATAAGCTTAGGGATAAAACCGAATATTTATGGATCAAAATTTCAAAAGCTTTAAGGTTTCATTCAAGAAACATCCATGCATCCATTTACACATGTACTGGTCTATGTTGTTCTTCCATGATTCTGGATTCTGCAAACAGTAATGCTTCCCGTGATCCATCGGACGCCCCACAGACCCATTCCGCGCCGAGCGCCGATAAAATATCCCAGCATCTGGATAATGCGTGTGTGTTGGGTTGGGTTGGTGCCGGCCCCTAATGCCCGGCGCTGAACGCGGCGGCTCATCGCGCCCGCCCGCCGTAAGCCACATGCTTCGTACTATAAGCCTGGCCCGGCCCAAATGATCGATCACCGGCAAAAGTCAAGTAAAGTTCCTGTTCGTTGGCTCATCCCGTAACGACTGTCTAGCTCAAAGTTGAAGCGATAAATATTATGGCATAGAGATATTATAATAACAACGCGAGCGAGCACGTCGACGCGACGGAACGAACCGAACGCGTCTCGTACGTTCGGGCCGGGTGCGTGCGTGTAGGGCCTGGCCGGCCTGTAGGAAGGGCAGGCGGGCGGGACGACATGGTTGCCACGTCTTGCTCCGTGCTCTGTAGGTAGTCTGTGCCGGCGGTGTACGGGGGCGGCGCTGCGTGGCACGCGCGTGACGGTGGTCGCCGCATCACCTGAAGCGCGCGGCCCAAGGAAACTCGGCCCACGATGAAATACCACGGCTCGCCACAGCTTCCTCCTCCTCCTTCCTCGCCGCTCGCCCCCGCCGCCGCCGCCTTCCTCGTCTCCGGCGGCGGCCGCCGCCGGATCCGTCTCCGCCACCCGCCGTCGCACTAACCCGATGGGTCTTGGCTTCTTCCTCGCCGTTTGCCCCCGCCGTCTTCCTTGTCTCCGGCGGCTGCCGCCGCCGAATCCGCCCCCGATGACCGCCACCGCACTAACCAAGCTCGCCTCGCCGTTCCAGTAGAGCTCGCCGACCCCGCCTATCCGGTTGTCATCCCGCCGCCCCCGGCCGGCGGCTCCCGTCGCCGTCCTCCGCCGTCTCGCCCGCCACCACCGCCGGGCCTCCGACCACCCCCGGCCTCCTCCTTCCATGTCCAGCGACCATCAGAGGAGCCCGCCCCCGGCAACCCCGAACCCTAACCGGCGGCGCGCCCCGTCGAAGCTGCACCGGCGGCGAAGAAGACGGGTGAGGAAGGAGCTTCGCGGGTGGGGCCCACCTGTCAGCGGCTGTCGCGTGCGCGTGGGCGACAGATGTTTCACTGTCGCGCGCGCGACAGATAGTCGCGGCGGCCATGGCCCGGCCTCTTCCTCCTCCAAGAGCGGAAGAGCCCAAGATCCGACCAGAACTCTACTGTCAGTTGGGTCCACGACTCTTCGGTCCCACAAATCAGTGACTGATGATAAGACCCGGGAACCGAGCCTGACACGTAGAGAAGTCCCGAGCCCGAACCCCTGCTCCAAGAAAGAAGCTATAAAGGCAAATTAATCCCCTCCCCTTCCTCCTCACTTCGGCCTCCAAACACCCCGAAATATCTGTCGCCGTCTCGGCTCTCTCGCGAGACGCACCAACCGCTTCGTCGAATCCGGCCGCCATGGCGAACCAAGGCGAGCCTTCTTCCTCCGATCCGTGAGTACCCGCCCCCGATCTGGCCGCCCGCGTCTAGGGTTTCGATCTGTCGTTTGTGGTGTGGAAGAGGGTTTTGGGGGGATTTATTCGGCGAGATATATATTTTTTGACACTGGTCACTGTGGTGGGGTGTGGAGCAGGAAGGGGAAGAAGGACTTCTCGACGGCGATCCTCGAGCGGAAGAAGTCGCCGAACCGTTTGGTGGTCGACGAGGCCACCAATGATGACAACTCCGTCGTCGCACTGCACCCGGACACCATGGAGCGCCTCCAGCTCTTCCGTGGTGACACTGTTCTGCTCAAGGTATGGATGAGCCTTTACCTTAGCGATTCTTATGTTTCGGTTGTATTGCGGATCTTGAATTGTGGTGGTTCATACTGTGTAGATTAAAATCATTGTGAAAGCCGTGTCTTTGTAGTTGTTAATTTGTAAGCTCAACTGTGGGGAAACTTACTGCTTCGTGGGTGATATCGAGAAATTTTGCTCTGTTAGGTTTTGAAATTTCGATCTTGTTGTGATCTTAGGTCTTACTTAACATCGGAGGGTAGATATCTGACTAGAACCGTAGTACATGTACCAGTTGAACCTTGTTTTTGTTATGGTACTAGTTGGGTTCCGGACCTGTAAGGATCAGTAAACATGTAATATTTACTGCAAAGATCACTGATTTTCTCTAAAGAAACTATTATGGTAATTGGTAGATTGAAACTAAGATATATGTAGGTTGGTAGTTGTTAGTACTTTGTGCTCAAGATTTACCTATTTATGAATACTGCATGTTGTAGTTATATCATCTGCATCACTTGAGTTGGCTAATCCTCTGTATCACATCATGACAGGGTAAGAAGAGAAAGGACACTATCTGCATCGTGCTTGCAGATGACTTGTGTGAAGAGCCAAAGATTCGGATGAACAAGGTTGTCAGGAAGAACTTGAGGGTACGGCTTGGCGATGTTGTTTCTGTCCATCAATGCCCAGATGTCAAGTACGGGAAACGTGTGCACACACTTCCAATTGATGACACAATTGAAGGCATTACTGGCAATTTATTTGATGCCTTCCTGAAACGTGAGATTCTTTATCTGCACTCCTTTATTGTTCCTTTCGACAGACCAATTTCTTTTGGCAATTTGGATCAATTTTTGACATGATTGTGGTTATTTTATTGCTTTGATTTGGTTGCATGTTGAGCATCTTTTTTAATAGGTATATACTAACTGGATTGTTGGTAAATGGCATGTATGATACCTTGATATATATATGTGTGTGTTCCCAATTTCTAGATGATAGAGATAAACCACTAAACTTGCTTTTCTGCTTTAATGTGTATTCTTTTGCTAACATTGTCTTCATTTTCAATTTTTCAGCATACTTCCTTGAAGCCTATCGTCCTTTGAGAAAAGGAGACCTTTTCCTTGTCAGGGGTGGTATGAGAAGTGTAGAATTCAAAGTTATAGAGACTGACCCTGCAGAGTATTGTATTGTTGCACCAGATACAGAGATATTCTGTGAGGGTGAGCCTGTTAAGAGGGAGGACGAGGAAAGGCTTGATGAGGTTGGCTATGATGATGTCGGTGGAGTTAGGAAGCAAATGGCCCAGATCAGAGAACTAGTTGAACTTCCGCTGCGTCATCCCCAGCTTTTCAAGTCTATTGGTGTGAAGCCACCGAAGGGCATATTGCTGTACGGGCCTCCTGGCTCTGGCAAGACCCTTATTGCTAGAGCTGTAGCTAATGAGACAGGTGCTTTCTTCTTTCTGATCAATGGTCCGGAAATCATGTCAAAACTAGCAGGAGAAAGTGAAAGCAATCTCAGGAAGGCATTTGAAGAAGCTGAGAAGAATGCGCCTTCCATCATTTTCATTGATGAGATAGATTCCATAGCACCTAAGAGAGAGAAGACACATGGAGAAGTTGAGAGGCGTATTGTTTCACAGCTCCTGACTCTTATGGATGGCCTCAAGTCGCGTGCCCATGTTATTGTTATGGGTGCCACAAACCGTCCGAACAGTATTGATCCTGCTCTTAGAAGGTTTGGTAGGTTTGACCGTGAGATCGATATTGGTGTTCCGGATGAAGTTGGGCGCCTAGAGGTTGTCCGGATCCACACAAAAAACATGAAGCTGGCTGAAGATGTAAGTGGCCTTCACTGCTATACTTATTGATTTGATGATTTCTTTTTCTATACAATTTCTCCAGTTCAATCATTATGACAATACGGATCTTTTTCAGGTTGACTTGGAACACATCGCAAAGGATACCCATGGTTATGTGGGTGCTGATCTTGCTGCCCTTTGTACTGAGGCTGCTCTTCAGTGCATTCGTGAGAAGATGGATATTATAGATCTTGAGGATGAGACCATAGATGCTGAGATACTCAACTCCATGGCTGTCTCAAACGATCATTTCAAGACTGCACTTGGGACAAGTAACCCGTCTGCTCTGCGTGAAACTGTGAGTATCTCTAGGTGTAACCTCTTCTGTATGTTGTGATAAGTTTACTTGTTCCAGATGCTAACCTTGAACTTCTGTGTTAAGGTTGTTGAAGTCCCAAATGTCTCTTGGGAGGATATTGGTGGTCTGGAGAACGTCAAGAGGGAGCTCCAAGAGGTATTTTGGTCTCATTCATTGGTTTGGCTATTAGATAAACCTTAGTTATTGTTTTTTTAACAAACTTCAAATTCTTGCAGACTGTTCAATATCCAGTGGAGCATCCAGAGAAATTCGAAAAGTTTGGCATGTCTCCTTCAAAGGGTGTTCTGTTTTACGGCCCTCCTGGCTGTGGGAAGACTTTGTTGGCCAAAGCAATTGCTAATGAATGCCAGGCTAACTTCATCAGTGTGAAGGGACCTGAGCTGCTTACCATGTGGTTTGGTGAGAGCGAGGCCAACGTTCGTGAGATTTTTGACAAGGCTAGGCAGTCTGCTCCATGTGTCCTCTTCTTTGATGAGCTTGACTCCATTGCTACTCAGGTATTGTCTCTCGATTATTCTCTTTTGCACACACTGCACTCTGCAACTGAGTTATGGCTGATGATCTTTTTGTGTATTTCAGAGAGGAAGCAGCGTTGGTGATGCTGGAGGTGCTGCTGATAGAGTGTTGAACCAGCTGCTGACAGAGATGGATGGCATGAACGCTAAGAAGACTGTTTTCATCATTGGTGCCACCAACAGACCAGACATCATTGACCCTGCTTTGCTCAGGCCCGGGCGTCTTGATCAGCTTATCTACATTCCTCTGCCTGATGACCAATCCAGGCTCCAGATCTTCAAAGCTTGCCTCAGGAAGTCTCCTGTGGCCAAGGATGTTGACTTGAACGCCCTAGCCAAATACACCCAGGGATTCAGCGGTGCAGATATCACTGAGATCTGCCAGCGCGCGTGCAAGTATGCCATCAGGGAGAATATCGAGAAGGTAACACATCTTTTGCTCTAAATTGATTCGAACTTTTTGGTTCTCACAGGCATGATCTAAATTGAGTTCTGGTTCTTCCATACACTTGTGCTTGTTTGCTAACTGATGAAACATTTGATTTCAGGATATTGAGATGGAGAGGCGTAGGAAGGACAACCCTGAGGCTATGGAGGAAGACGAGGTGGACGAAATTGCTGAGATCAAGGCTGCTCACTTCGAAGAGTCGATGAAATATGCACGCCGGAGCGTGAGTGACGCTGACATCCGCAAGTACCAAGCCTTCGCGCAGACGCTCCAGCAGTCTCGCGGGTTCGGAAGCGAGTTCCGGTTCCCCGACCAACCGACGGCAGCGGCAGGCTCTGCTGGTGCGGCCGACCCCTTCGCATCCACGGCTGCAGCTGATGACGATGACTTGTACAGTTAAATTAGCAGTTCTGCTGCCGTAACTTAAAACCTATATATATGGCTTATCGTATGTAAGGCACGGGAAACTATATATTTACCTTTTGAGTTAAATATTTTGTTTGGTGTCGCCTATTTAATGCTTGCCTGGTGCCGTGGTGTGTTAATTTGAGATTGTCAAAGATTGCAGCGTACTTGTGAAAATGTGCTTGAACTAATCGCTCTACCCTTACTTTGGAAAGTCGATCAATCACTATAAGACAATCCTGCTTCTGCAGCTCATTGGGCCACGTCACTAGGTAACCTCATATGTAGGCTTCAGTTCATCAGTTGATGGCAAGGCTACAACTACACTATTGTGTCGCACGGAGCTCAAGTTCGGTTTTCGAAACACTGGCTGGCCTGCAGCTCGACGAGGGCGTGCGCAGTGCGTGCTTTGCGGTAACCTTGCATGTCCAGCGTGTGTCGCAGCCCCGCACCGCGCCGCGCCGAAATGCCCAGAAGAAGCAGCTAAGCAAAGTCCCTTGCAGGCCGTTTTCTGTGCAGGTTTTGATCCCTGAAATGTGCAGATGCATGGGTGACGGGGAAGCCGACGATGTGCAGATCACAGAGCATGTGCACGCTGGAACAAACTCAATGAAATACCTATCATCTAATAAGGTTTAGACTACGAGCAAAGGGTAATAGAGAATAAATGAGAAAAACGCTCCTAAGGAGTACATTCGAGTTTCAGCCAATTGAGACAGTCTATGACTAAATTGAACATGATTGAGCAAACAGATTGCTCATAAATGCACTTCATGTCGACGCAATTTCTGATTACACTCATCTATCAAAAATTCTGCGCACTCGTAAACAAAGACGTTCATGTAGTATGATTACAACACTAGAGCACAACAGAAGAACATCCTTTTTTGCTTTGCCCTTGCCCAAGGCTCAATTTTCTCCGGCTCTCTCTTCTTTTTTACTTCTCTCATTCCCGTCAGGCTTATCTGACCGCTTGGATTGTTCCTGCCTGATCTCCATGAGCTTCGCTTTGGCATCACGGAAAGGTGCATCCGATCTCATTGCCAGTAATTCCTGAACACACAAGATATATCAACTAAACTGGTAGATATGTCTAATATACACTAGCAGAAAACAGGGAGGAAAAATGGGCAGCATACTTTTAAATGATCCTTGGCGGAAGGTTGAAGCCTATAGTTTTTTCTCGAAAGACGCAGGAGAGCTGCGCTTCATTATATTAAGAAGATGAAGTTGAAGCCTATAGTATCCTTGCATTCCTGGGGATAAGAGGTATAATGATCAGATTGCTGCATAATTGCCTGTAGAAGATGCGAAGAGATCAAAAGTTACCTTAACTCTGCAGTAAAGAATATCCTTCACCTCTGTCAACAAGGATCTTGCAGCTGGTGTAGTAGTTTTGATTGATTATGATGTGTCTGAAGGAGCACTAAGCAAACCAGATGTTGTTTGTTTGTGAGTTGCGACATATGAAACACAACTTATCAACATGATTTACCCAAAGCAAATAAAACTGTAAAATACATGAGCTAGATAACATCCATTCAAAGGACAGCGCTTTATAAATAGAGAAATTTCTGCAGCCAGAAGCCCACAACCATTGCATGCTACATAAACTCAAACAATAGCAGCTACATTCTGTATTCAAAGAACAGAAACACCCAATCAAACCTCATTAAGGATAGCAGGAATATGCAAATAACATGGTACAAACAGGGAAAGAAACTCTCTCTTTTTTTTCCAGACCCCACATAATTAACATAAAAAGGAGACATGGCATCACAATCTACAATGATTAAGATGCAATTGATGTGAGTGAAAATTAAGATGTTAACAATACTGTAACGATTGGCATAATACCAAACGGTTTACAGATTACGTAGCAGTAGAGCATTTGGACTACAATCCTTGCAAACTCCTAACAGTTTACAGATTACATAGCAGTACAGTACTACCCATTACAAAGAAAGGCTACAATCAAGCTACAACAAGGAAACATCGTCTTGCTGTGAATCTGTTCCTTGATCCCAGAGTTCCCCTTGGCCACCATGATCCAAATGGTCAATCACTCAATCTGTAATCTGTTTGGTATTATCCCATGATAAAGATTTCTGTACTTTTATTCTTCACATGAATTCACGATGATTATATAACAATCCCTGTTATTCTTCACATGAACTCACAATCCCCGTTGCTTCGGTCAAATTGCAAGTAAACTCAATGCCTTTGGGTGTTCTGACTTCTGAGATATGCAATGTGATGTGGAAGAGATTAAACATTTCCAACGTGCGATCTGGAAGTGAGCTGTACAAAATCATTGCGAGTTCATGTGAAGAATAAAAGTACAGAAATCCTCTGATTCCTTGTTGACAAAAGAATGGCAGGCAGCTATGACATGAAAAACAAAGGTTACTGGGAGTAGAAGATAGATGGCAGGTGGACTGACAAAGGAAAAAACATTGAGGATTCACAGTAAAATAGGAGAATGCCTTGAATGAAATGGCATTCCACAAGTTCAGGATCAGAAACACACTAAAAAGGAACTATAATCGATCACTGTACATTTAGCCATCTTGATTGTATATCTGTATGTCTATACACAGTCTGCTCCATCAATTCAGAAACTTATACATATCTCAATACCTGTAATTGATCTCTCTCTCTCTCCTTGTCAAATTATAGGCCAGTTCCACACACACAAACTATATCTTTGTTGGTTAAAACGATGGACTATGGTATACATGCTTTACAAGTGTAAATGGTGATCCACATTTTAAACATCAAGAACTTGGCAGCTGACAAGCTCAGCCGTCCCAAAGTTCCTGGAAGCCACTGTGTTCCATAACACATTTTCTTCAGATGCGCTGTTGTCAGTGTTATTATTCTGTACAACAGCCTGCATAACTTGAAGAGTATTGTTTGCCGCCTTTGTTATAACATGGAGCCTTCCACGGAGGCCAGCGAGTAAATAAGGGGCCTCAGCATCAGTGAAATCATTAACAGGAACCTGTGGCGTGATAGTAACCCATGCGTCCTCTTCGGAGTTGTATCTCTTTATCTGGCCACTGTCCAAAGAGCTGGAAGGCTCCAAGGTGTAAAGTTTGTCATCGATCACAATACCCAGTTTTGTGCCTGCCTGCCTTGCTGGCCATGATTCGCTAAGGGGTTCGGGTGGCCGGTGGGTTGGGGAGGAGACGGAGACCTCTTCGGCGGAGCAGACGGGCTTGCATCAGGTTCTCCCGGAGAATCGTCATGATCCGGTAGATCTCTTGGAGACGGTGGAGGTGACGGAGGCTTGTTGGTAGCCGCAGGTGTACCGGGTATGATGACGTCTGCCTTGCTCCATAGAATGATGCAGTGAGAACACTGACCGAGTTTTGTTTCTCCGTCACCTCCGGGGATTTCAATTTTGGCATCTGGTCCAAACCATTCCTTCGCCAGAACCAGCCCCTCACGAAATCAGCAATCCTAATGCTTGAGCCCACAACATTCCACATCCGGAACCCATAAGACCCCGTCCTATTGGATTCCTCCTCATTGACGAAAGAAGGCATGGGCGGCAACCTCTGCCATTTCTGAAGCAATGGATCAAGGGCATACCAATCAAGCTTGTTTGCCTCAACTTTGGTTAGTACATACAACCATTCTTCACTTACGCCAAGCTCTCTCCTCAGCTGAGAAAGTTCATGACTGGTAATTGCTGCTTTCCAAGTTCGGCAAACCATCTTCAGGTTTAGGTAATGAATCCGTGGTAACCTTGCTAGAATTTGGAATGAAAGCTCATCGGGAAGGGTCGGAATGATCCTCGGGTTCGACCCATACTCATAAGTAGATACCTTCACCCTCTTATTAGGATCTGTTCTGGATGCCTCATGCCGATCCATAGACTTAGCAGTACTACCTGTAGCACTTAGAATGGAGCCCATCTGAACTTCTTTTCTTCAAATTCAATACTTGATGAAGTTTTACATCTCTAATCCATCAACAGGCGCTAAATCTGGGTTTGAAAAATAGTAGTTCTATGAGCTTCACCACAAATACTTGAAAATACTTGAAAACAGGAAGAATACTTGAAAATGGACACATTATGCAAATAAACATTTTCAGCACCATGAACAGGAAAAATACTCGAAAATGGATACATTCCGCAAACGCAAATGTTTGTGAAACACAGCAACACTCTTGTACAATGTTGTTTAAGGACCCGACGCTCAATTGTACAATTTGCATGTAGCCCTAGGCACCACAAGTCATTACTGAGACAATGAGTGGGAAATCCACACATACAAATGAGCAAGAATTAGCTTGTGTGTAACCATATGGAATATTGGCATTGGCATCATTGAAATCAGAAAAAATATCAATAACACATAACTCATTTCATTGTCTGATTGTACCCCTATGTATAACACCTCTAATCCCAAAAACCTCATACATACAGGAGCATGAATTGAACCCCGAAGTCCATCTACGGTCCCAGAATTCAAACAATCCAATAAACAGTAAAGCGGCACCAATCTGACAGCATGTGCTCTCCCGATTACCAATCCAGCCCTTGAAGGCCTCAACACTTAACAAAATCCAAACTCGCTAAACCTAAACACTGCAGGTAATTCATCAACCCAGAAGAAATAATGAGCTAACGGATGAGCTGCTGGGGATCAGAATGGTTCCCCACAAATCGGGCGGGGAGTTTGTGGTTGACCGGGGCCGGCGCCTTGCCCTACACGGCGTCACTGAGCTGCGTACCAAGTGCGGCCAGCACAGTCTGGTAGCCCCCGGCCGGCCCATTTTCGGAGCAATCAATCAGTCAGGGAGAGAGAGTCCAGGAGCAAACAATTCTCAACGGCCTGGCCTGCCGGGTGTTCTGTTCTGTGCCCGACACACACGAGGGGGACCGTCATCAAATGCTTCCAGGCGCCAGCCGGATGGTGGGGCGCCGTATGCCTCTCATGACATTGTTCACTCCCAAAACTCCAGTGCTCAAACTCTTCTCCAATTTTACTTAAAAGAATTCTCCTCCAATTCTGCAACCCAGGAGGTGTCAGTGCATCACTTTCACTTACCCCAAATCAACCACGCTGCGGCCGGCATCTTTCCTCCTCGCCGCGCTGCCCTTCAGCAACCGCCACACCTCGGCGGCCCCGTCCCACCGCCCACCCGAGGCATGCAGGTGTGACAGCAGCACATACGGTGAGGTTGCCGCCGCTGGGCCAAGCGCCAGCAGCTTCCCGGCGGCCCTCCCGCCGATGCCCACGTTGCCGTGGACCCTGCTGGAGGAGAGCAGGCTGCCTAGCACGATGGGGTCATTCCGGAACGCTGACGAACAAACATGATTTTCAGCCTCATCCAGCCTCCCGGCTCTGCCCAAAAGATCGATCACGCAAGAGACGTGCTCGGCTCCAGGCGACACGCCGTATGTTCCGCTCATGGAGTTGATGTACTCCACGCCCTGGTTCACCAGTCCGGCGTGGTTGCATGCGGCTAGAAGGCCCGTGAATGTGATCGGGTCTGGAGCGATCCCGGCTCCCTTCATCCGCTCAAAGGTTTCCATGGCTTCCTTGGCGTGGCCCTGTTTGCCGAATCCGGAGATCAGCGTGTTCCAGGAGCACAGGTTCGGGCCTTGCAGCTGATCGAAAGCGCGAATCGCGAACACCATGTGGCCGCACCTTGCATACATGCTGATGATCGCATTGCCCACGGCGATGTCAGTATCTTCTCTGCTTTTGATGAGGCGACAGTGGACCTGCCGGCCATGGCGGATCAAAGAGAGCTCTGCACATGCTGCTAGGGCGCTGGCGTACGTGAAGTTGTCAGGCCAAACATTTGCGCCCATCATGTCCTTGAACAACATAAGAGCTTCCATGTGGCGACCACGCCGCGAGTGTGCTGCGATGTAGGTGTTCCAGGTGACAACATCCTTCTCTTCCACGGATAAGAACACTTGCTCCGCCTCAGCGATTGTGCCATGTTTCGAGTACATGTCCAAGATGACATTGCCCACAAAAGCAACGGCGTTCACGCTGACCTTGACAGTGTCACAATGCAATGCTGCTCCAACCTTAGAATTCTCCAAACTGCTGCAGATTCCAAGAGCAGCAGCATATGAGAACCTGTCAGGACGCAGCCCTTGCAGCTTCATAAGTCTGAACACCTCCAAGCCCTTCTCCGGCTGGGAGCTCGCCGCCAGACCGGAGATCACAGCGTTGTACGACACGACAGTTGGTTCCCGTAGCGTCCTGAAGACGGCAAGCCCTTTGTCGAAGCATCCGCACTTCATGTACATCGACACGATGGAGTTGGCCACGAAGGTCGCGTCAAGGAGCCCGCTCTTGATGGTGTCAGCATGCACCTGCGCACCCGCCGCGAGTGCGTGCAGGGCGGCGCAGGAGTGCGCCACACTGGCGTAGACGTGCTCGTTCGTTCGCGCGCCTTCCATCCGTGCAAAGAGCTCCAGCGCCAGGTCCGGCCTCCCCGCGCGAGCGCAGCATGAGATGAGTGCCGACCACGACACGAGGTTCCGGCGCGGCATTTCGTCGAACACCCTCCGCGCGGCCGCAAGGAGGCCAGACCCAGCGTAGGAGACGATGAGGTGGTTGGAGAGGAAGACATCCGCCGCGTGCCCGGACTTGACGGTGGCCGCATGCACCGCTGCAGTGGCATGAGCACGCGGCCAGGCGCCATCGAGGATTAGAGACACCAGCCTTCGCAGGATCATATGCTGCAGCGCAAAGGAGGCCTCTCCTCGTTCCTAAATGTTCAGGGCTGCTGGTTAAATGGTGAACACTGTTGATAGAGTTGCTGGTTTCTGGTTTTGTCCAAGGTAATTAACATGAACAAAAAGTACAGCGTACAAGTACATGGATACGGCTAACTGCATGTCTGGGAGCTTTGTTATCTTCACCCGTAATTACACTAGTCTTTTCATTTTGAGGGCACAGAACAGTATTTTGTTGCGCACAAGAAAACCCTTGGAAAAGTGTTGTCTAAACCCTTGTGCATAACCATACGGAATGTTGGCTATAGAAATCAGAAAAAAGATCAATAACACACATAGCTCATTTCGCTGTCTAATTGTACCCCTATGTAATAACTCCTCTAATAATCCCCAAAACCTCATACAGGACCATTAATTGACCCCAAAAATCCCAAAATCCATCTACGATGGCAAAATTCAAACAATCCGACTAACAGCAAAGGGGTACAGGCTACAGCGCACGGCACGTGCTCTGCCGATTTCCAATTCAGTCCCCCAGGCTACTCTTAACAAAATCCAAACCGACCAAACCTAACCACCGCGGCTAATTCATCGACCCCAGAAGAAATTACGAGCTAAGGGATGAGCTTCTGGGGACCAGAATGGTTCCCCACAAATCAGGCGGGGAGTTCGTGGTTGACCGGGGCCGGGCTTACCGGGAAACGCGGGTGCGGATCTCCGATGGGGCTGGAGGAGCACGGGAGGGCGAGCACTTGAGTCCCCCGGAGCGGACGATTCAGGCGGCCCCGTGGCGAGCGGCCGCCGTGTCGGCAGGAAGTAGGCAGCCAAGGAAGCGGGGCCGGTTGGTGGAATGGAATCCAGGAGAAGGGGGTGTGGAGGCCCGGAGAGGCAGCAAAGCAAAGTCCCTTGCAGAACGATGAGGCCCGATGCTGCTGCAGCCCATGGACTTTGGACACACAAAACTTGGACTTTGGACAGGCACACTCGTTGCTTCACACTCCATGGAAGGCCAGCTTTTTCTAGTGATTTCGAATACTATTTTGAGTCAGTAGCATCATTCTCATCTTCTAAGAATCCATCTAAGAACCTTTGTATTCTCACATGACGCCTAACCTGCTAATGCTGGGGAGATGGGAACACTCGAACAGACTCGATGAAATACCTATCATCTAATGAAGATTAATAGAGATTAAATGAGAAAAACGCTCCTAAGGAGTACTTTCGAGTTTCAGCCCATGGAGAAAGTCTGACTAAATTGAACATGAATGGCCAAACCGATTGCTCATAAAATGCACTTAATGTCGACGCAGTTTCTGATTACACTCATCTATCAAAAATTCGGCGCACTCGTAAACCAAGGGAACGAGCACGCTCATGTAGTACGGAGTAGATTACAACACTAGAGCACAACAGAAGAACATTCTTTTTTGCTTTGCCCTTGCCCGAGGCTCAACTTTCTCCCGACGCTTTCTTTCTCTTCTTTTTCCTTTTCTCATTCCCGTCAGGCTTATCTGACCGCTTGGATTGTTCCTGCCTGATCTCCATGAGCTTCGCTTTGGCATCACGGAAAGGCGCATCTGATCTCATTGCCAGTAATTCCTAAAAGATGGGGACACAAGATATATCAGCTAATCTTAAAGCAAATATATCTAATACTTACTAGCGCAAAACAGGGATGATAAAGGGGCACCGTACTTTTAAATGATCCATGGCGGCAAGGTTGAAGCCTATAGTATCCTTGCATTCCTGGGGACAGAGGTACAATAATGATCAGATTGCTGCCAAGTTGCCTGTAGAATGATGTGAAGATATCAGAAGTTACCTTCACTCTGCAGTAAAGAATATCCTTCAGTTCTGTCAACAAGGATCTTGCAGCTGGTGTAGTAGTTAATTGATTATGATGTGTCTGAAGGAGCACTAAGCAAACCCTACAAACAAGCTCAACCTGCAAGGAGAAAATAAGGGGGGAGATCAAAATGTTGTGTTTGTGAGTTGCAACGTATGAAACACTATCAACATGGGTTATCCAAAGCAAATAAAACTGTTAAACCGCTTTTAACTAGAGAAATTTCTGCAGACACAGCCATTGCATGCTACAAAAACTCAAACAATAGCATCTACATTTTAAAGGACAAGAAAGAAACATTTTTTTGCAGATCCCACAGAATTAACATAAAAAGGAGACATGGCATCACAATCTACAATGACAAAACCAACCAGGTGTAATCGATGTGAGCAAAAATTAAGAAAGTTAGCAGGTAGTGTTGTTGACAATTCTGTAATGACTAGTAATTTGGCATAATACCAAACAGTTACATATCAAAGAATTCTTTTACCTTTGAAGGAACAAGAGACCACTCCTTTAAGTAAGACATGAGCTTTAGTGCATCTGAGAATGGCAATGCCTGCTCCAAAAAAATAAAATAAATAAATAAATATGTCGGCAAATGATAATTGTCACAGAAATAAACATTATTACTAATTTACTATAAACTCCAATGTGATTCATGTGAAGCCACTGAATGATACAAACATAGGATAAGACATTGATATTTTAGTTTAAGAAGACATTGAATTGAAAAGCTATAAACTTTCTATTAGAAAATCTAACCATGCTTAATTTCAATCATACAAACACACAGGAAGGAAAGAGCTGATATTATATGCAATTCAGTTTACCGGGAACCACGTTTTGCTAAGTATCTGATAAGAACACTGTTTTTTAACAGAAACTAATAAAAAAACTTGGGCAAGTGGAATGAAACAGTTAAGAAGTCCACAAAAAAACATACCAGGAGGGCCTGTTCCAAATCATTTGGGCGGATGCTTGAAACGACATTCAGAACATAATCTGAGGGTGAATGCCCTTGCATTAAAACATTAGGTTGAAATTTAGCTGCCCGCCCATAATTTTGTTCTTCCTGAAAACCGAGAAACATTAAGATCACACAAATGTTCCATTACTAATAATTGGAACCAGATGCATAGTATATGAGTGTACCAGTTTATGCTGATTAAGTCGTTTTATTTCTTCCTCAGCAGTGTCAAGTGCATCCATGATTGCATCAGCAGAAGTTACTGTCTCTTTTGTTTTCCTACCAGGTACACCCACAGAACCTTCATCAGGAGCATCATCTTTCTGCCCATATCTATACTCATTATCATTATCTAAATCAGCCTCAAAGGTTTCTTCCAATCTTTTTTCCTTCTCTTCCTGCGGCATATTGGAGATATAGAGGGTGAAAAGGGCAATCTCTAGGAAGGGTAAAGAAACTGCTAGAATGTGGTACATCCTTCATTTTTAAACATATTATGTTTAGGACAAGCCAAGTTCATTTGAGGAAGTACAAGTCTACTCACAAGAAATTTCATCGAAGCCTGTATAATATAATTATTTAAAAAATACCTCAATGAAAAGTTGTTCCTCAGTACGATCCCACCGCCGTATGGAGCGATCATGGGAACCTGTTACAATAAAATCACCACGACTGCTGATTGTGAGGCACCAAACTTCAGCATGATGTCCTTCAAGTGTTAACAACAGCTCAAATTTATCGGCATCCCAATACTTCACAGTGCGATCTTTCCCCACACTGAACATATAATGAGTTCTATACACAAACTTAACATCCATCACACTGCAAAATGAAGACATCCAAATATATATATATATATAAATGTTCTGACTATATCCAAAACCAAAAAGAAAAGCAACTGAAAGTCAATAACACACCTGTCTGAATGAGCAAATATAGACTTGTGGCAGTCCCCGAAATCCATACCCCAAATCTTCAAATTTTTGTCAGCGGAGCCAGTAACTATCAAAGCCCCATCAGATGATATGTCCATACAGAGAACTGGAAGTTTGTGCCCATAAAGGTTTAGAAAATGTTTCAATGTGTCCACGTGGTAGACCTGTTTAAACATATATGAATATTAGAGCCAAGCAAAGTAATAAGGAATTTATTTATTACTGGATTGAAGCAATTTTTCATTACTAATGGTTTCCACTTTCAAGAATATAGCTAGCATCCCAAGAAAATCGATGGCAGTGTGGAAATGCTGCAGTTAAGGACCTTAAGGATCATAGCTTTGATCAGAAGAATGCTAATAATAAAAGGTTGCCTAAGCAACAACCACACTAGCATAGTGTTAGATCACCACTTACATCTCCTGGGTTTTACATTTTCAGGAGAATTAGAAAAGGACGAACACCAATTTGCACGTGTCAACGTCTCAACGAGCAGTTCAGTCACTGGTGACACTAAGAACCTAATGATTTAAAAAGCGTGCAGAGTATAAATATTTGATAATTTATTTTTTGAAGCAAATAGTGCCTAATGCAAACATGCAACGAAGCTGCTGGAATAACACATTGGTACAGAGAGAAGCACAAGAGTGACAACAATATCTAGATTACATAACACTCGAATCATGGATTAAGGTCGGGGTTCAGGTACACTGATTGACTAGCTCTCCATCCATAAAGATTCTAAATGCATAAATGATAGTGTAATTAAGAATTTCCAGTTACAGAAAAAAAACATACAAAATGGAACGTATTGTGTGCATAAGTGAATTAGAAAGGAACCTTGACATTGCAATCCAAAAGAGCAACGGCAATATGCTTTCCTTGTGGACTGATTGAGACAGAAAGGACGTCTTCAGTCATTTTCAAGGTCCGCACGTTAGTTACAGTCAGCTGCTTAGAGTCCTGTAACAATGTTAAGAAACCAAAGAAATCAATAAGCTACTTGGTGCAAATAAAAACAATAATAGAGAAGATACTCAATAAGAGAATCATTAAATATCAAAATGGTTTTTTATTGGAAGACGATTTGTGGAGAAGTGACAAGGAAAGCAGACACTAATGCACAAAAATACTTGAAGCATTCTATGTGAAATAGACAGAAGACTCACACTGTCAGACTTCTGCACCATTTGGTATTCCCAGAATTTGACGTCATGATCAGCACTCCCAGTGACAAATCCCCGCGCACCAACAGTTCCATCTTCATCTGGAATATGTACAATTGATCGTATTGAACCCGCATGTGCTTCTATGACCTCAGTTAAGCTCCCGCTAGCAATATCAATAATCTCCAAAGTACCACTTTTTGTACCAACAAGAGCAAAACGATTTCCAACGAAAGCACTGCAAAGCCCATATCCAGAGTCAATGGTCCGAAGGCAATCCCCTGTACTAGGATTCCAAATCTTGACAGCGTTGTGGCTAGTCGACATCAGGAGGTTGTCCTCCGAATTAAGTGACACACTCCTAATGTCAGAACGGTGTCCGTGCATCTCAATTGAGTACATCTTCGAGACCTTCTCACTATCCACTGAATAAGTTTCCAGGGTGTTATTGTTGAGAGACAGAGACAAGGTGGCAAGGCAGCCTTTTGGTGGATTACTTGGAGAAAATGAAATTGAACATATTTTCTTGCTTGCCCGCAAAACTTGAAGGAGCTTAAATACATCGGTGACTATAACAGTGGGATTTTGCAAGTCTTGAGCTGGTAAAGGATCAATGACAGTACCATTCCCTTCGGCAATTGACTTCGCCGATGCTTTCTCCTTCTTCCTGTGCATCCGCCTTTTGGCCTTCCTTATAGCTTCTGTTTCATCAAGAACCCTATAAATATCTGCTGTCTTTCCAGCCACCTGGCATGCCACAAGACTACCATTCCTATTAAACCTGACGGTAGCCACTCGTTCCTTGCTCTGCCTCGGAATCTCACCAAACAGCTTCAGCACATCCCACTTGCTCCAGTCCTCACCCTCCTCTACTGATTGCCGGATTTTAAACACCCGCAACTCTGGATCAGCAGACCCAGACACTAAAAATCTCTCGCTAGGATCCACATCCATAGACCAAATCTCACTGCGGTGACCACCGACGATTTGGAGGCAGTGCTGTGTTTCAAGGTCCCAAACTCTGATAAACTTGTCCTTGGAGCAGCTCACCAGCTTCTTACCAGAATCCAGGAACACCAAGTCGGTGACCTACACAATGTAATCCCCCAATTAGCACAACTAAGTTATGCTACTCAATGGAGACAGAGGAGTATGAAATCGCTGTACGGCTGTACCTGATCACGGTGGCCACGCAAGCGGAAGAGCCCAGCCTGAGCAACGACATCCCAGAGGATGACATCGCAGTCTTTGCTGCCGGAGGCGAGAACAGCGCCGGAGGGGGCGAAGCGAAGGGCGGTGGCAGCGGAGCGGTGGCCTTGGAGGGTTGCCTCGCAGGCTCCTGTTTCCGCGTCCCACAGCCTGATGCTCCCATCCGCGTGCCCGCTCGCAATCTATACCAAACAAAACACCAAAGCACGAAATTAAGCCAAATTCAAACGCGGGAATCAGCCAGCCAAATTCGAAGGGAGCGGGATTGGGCGCAGGGAGAAGGGTCAGGGGTACCGAGGAGGAGACGGCGGCGGAGGGTGAGGAGGCGATGCAGGAGACGGCGAGCGAGGCGGAGGAGGAGGATGGAGCGAAGGAGACAGAGGGGAGACCGCGCTTGAGGTCCCAGGCGGCGAGGCGGTTGAGGGCGGCGGCGAGGAGATGGCGGCCGGAGGGGTCGTAGCAGACGTTGGACTCCGGCGAGGCAATCACCCCGAAGGTGAGGGCCGGCTCGTAGCGGAGGTAGGCCTTCACCATGGCGGGCGGCCGGCGGCGGCGTGGGGTGGGGTGGGTTGGACGCGCAGGTCTGGGGGGTTAGGGTTTTGGCGGCGGGTAAGAGGGGCCTGGGGTTTTTATGAACTTGCACTTCAAAGTTTAAACAAAATTGCCTTCATTTGATTATTATTATTGCATGAAAAGTTATCTGCTCTGTCCAAAACATGTTGGACAGAAAAATATTTGAATTTTAAACATTTTCATCTGACAGTTTGAGTCTTTAAGATTATTTGAGTTTTTTAATAACACTAGAAATCTTTCTAAGACTTGTAGGTATCACTAAAAAAGTCATAAATTCCACTGCATCATTTTACCATTCATATTAGCTGATTAATTTTGCTACTAGTATACCTAAATTAATAACCTACTAGTCATAAAATATCAAGTAAGTACGTACATAGATAAGGTTATTGAATCAATATAGGTTTGATTTGAGAAAGTTCTCAGAAATAATTTTTTTAATAAAAAGAGAGCAAAAGTTCTCAGTATTGGATAGTTGGTGTGCATTCGCATCATAGATATATACATACTCCGTAGATAGATTTTTCATGTATATCCAGATTTTTTGCTTAAAAGTATATCTTAATGCGTGTAACAAACATAGCCAAATTCCATTAAAAAAACCTTTTTTACTTTTAAAAATGGTCCAAGTGTCACGCGTGGCCTGCATCCCCCCGTCGCCACATCACAAAAGTGAGGCTGGCCAAACCAAATCACCCCACACCATCCACAATTCCACATTCCGCCGTCCCCATTTCTATCTCCCCGTTTCTCTCCAAACCCCACCAACCAAGATGGCGGCGCCGGCCAACTCCACCACCTTCTCCGGCGACGTCTGGGCGGAGCTTCGCCTGGCCGACGCCCGCGACGTGCCGCACATCCGCAGCCTCATCCACCAGATGGCCGAGTTCGAGCTCCTCACCGACCTCTTCGCCGCCACCGAGGAGCTCCTCACCTCCACGCTCTTCCCATCGCCGACGCCGCCTCCCTTCACCTCCTTCACGGCCCTCATCCTCGACCTCTCTCCGTCCTCCGTGGGCCCGGACCCGTCCTCCACCATCGCCACCCGCCGCCTCGACCTCTCCGCGTCTCCGCTCGCGGACCCGGAGGCCGCCGCCTTCGCCTCCCCGCGCGGCGGCGGGCGCGTCAGGGCGGGGTTCGTGATCTGCTTCCCCAACTACTCCACCTTCCTATCCAAGCCCGGGCTGTACGTGGAGGACATCTTCGTGCGCGCCCCCTGGCGCCGCCGCGGGCTTGGCCGGATGATGCTGTCTGCCGTCGCCGGCAGGGCGGCGGAGCTCGGGATGGGGCGCGTCGAGTGGTGCGTGCTCGACTGGAACAAGAACGCCATCGATTTCTACGAGGGGATGGGCGCCGACGTGCTCCCGCAGTGGCGCATCTGCCGGCTCGCCGGCGCGGCGCTGGACAAGTACAAGGGCAACAAGGAGGAGGCCGACGATGGTAAGGCTGCCGCGTAGGAGGACAAGAAAAACTGATTCTTGAGTGCCAATAATAAAGGCGGTGGATTTGCTTCCGCTGCTTAGCTCCCGTCTGGCATCGTTTAGTTGTGGTTGGTGATTCAGTGCATTTGATCAGCTCATTAGTGCGATGAATTCAGGTTTGTAAGCTGAGCGATTGGGATATGTTATTTTGGTAAACCTTGGTGCGTTAGGCAAAATTATCTTCGGATTAGATGGAAGTATGTCTTTATCATTAGCCATTTCAGGCTGAGCATGTCGCTTCATTGTGATAAGAGTCACAGAGATGGTTGGAATGAATTCCTAATTGTCGCTGTGTTTAGTTAGAAAAAGAAGAAGAGAAAGTTTGTGGTGTTTAGTTCCTGGAAAAGGTGAAAAGTGAAGTGAAAAAGTCATATCGGACACTGTAGCACTTTTCGTTTGTTTGTGGTAAACATTGTCCTACCATGACCTAACTAGGCTCAAAAGATTCGTCTCGCCGTGTACATCAAAACTATGTACTTAGTTTTTTTATTTACCCAACTTTAGTGTTTCATGCATGAAGAGAGAGATTTGATGTGATTTGATGTGATAGATGGATAGTGAAGTTTGGAGAGAGAATTTTTGGGAAAGTTGGAGAACTAAACACAGCCACATGTATTATGTTTGATCTGGTGGAATTCCATGATCTATTTGAATATCTCTACTGGATAAAGCACCTTGGAATGTTCCTGCTCATGCTGCTCACTCATTTCGTAAGGCCATGCTAGTCTTTCATCTTGCATAACACTCGGGTTATCCAGGAATGATGTGTTCCATTTTGCATAAGGACACACGGAATGATGTGGGATCTGGTTACTGGTATTATTTGCAAGCTATTTAATCTGTCCCATTTTCTGTATAAATAGTTGAACTTCAGTGGGATGGATTAAATAGTTTTACCAGCATCTAAAAACAGAGGTGTTTGTGTTCCAGCAGGCGCTGTGGATTTATTTGTATGTTGGATTGTTTGGAACCCCAGTATTGCTTTGTACTTTCTATTGTTTGGCGCCTCTTCTCTCACATACAGTAGAGATTTCACAAAGTGAAGTAGGCAGTTTTCTTGAATATAATTGTAACAGTTAAAATGTGATTTTGCAAATAATATCAAATGGCGTGAGTAGAAACTACAAAGGCCAAGCATGTGGTTTAATGGCAAAACAACATTATGAACATAATCCATTCGAAGTAGAAACACATGAAACATTTTACTTGGAACTCCTACTGATTCTCAAGAAACTGAATTATGTAGAATTTGATCAGATTCAGTTTATCCATATAAAAGAGAAATCTATTTTTCAATCACTTAATGAGATAATTTGATAGTTTCCTTAGATTTTATTCTTGGAGATCATACTTAATTGTCTGTCGAAATTCAGTACGGATTAGCTATAGGCTCCTGGAGATCAGGAAATGTACAATTGGGTCAACTCAGGTGGTCATAAACATTTGATAACTTAATTCTACTTCCGTTTTCTTCATCTCTCTTGCCTCCGTCTTTTTTTAAAAAAAAATGAGAGGCATTATCAACAGTATCTGCCATGATTTTTCACATGAGAACCAGATTGCTAGCGACTTCTGTTCATGCTGTAAGGCTGTGTTTGCCAACACAACATTATATCAATGCTGATAAATAATGCATTGTCAATGAGCTCAAATTTTCTCATGCGCGAATGTTACGCTCCAACCTAAGCATGCTGCAGCGAAGCGCCACAAGACATTTCGTAGAGAAAAAATGGGGGGAAAAGGCTTCCTAATGAATTCATGGTAGCAGATTTTTTTTTTGGAGATGTTAATTGGTGGGTCCGAAATGGGCTTCTCCAGAATATAGCCGGCCTAGGGTGCTTCTTGGCACGATTGGGTCGATCAGACAAACAGTCTTTTTGCAGTTTCCTTTTGTTTTTTAAAGAAAGGCTGTGTTTAGTTCAAAAAAAGAGGTTGGAAAGTTTGGTGAAAATGTCACATCGGACACTGGAGGGCACTGTATCATTTTTCGTTTGTTTGTGGTAATCGTTGTCCTATCATGATCTAACTAGGCTCAAAAGATTCGTCTCGTCGTGTACATCACAACCATGCAACTAGTTTTTTTATTTACAGATGTTTAGTGCTTCATGCATGAGGAGAGAGATTTGATGTGATTTGATGTGATAGGTGAATAGTGAAGTTTGGAGAGAGAATTTTGGGAAATTTTTGGGAACTAAACACAGCCTATCGCACAACGCGCACAAGGCAATCTCCCTCGCTTTCCTTTCTTTTCCCCCGATCCAAGCTTTGCCTTGTCTTCTTCCCCTCCACGGCCGGAGCTCGCCTTTCTTCTCAAGAAAGCGGCCACCTATAAATTCACACGAACCCTATCCTTCATTGCCAATTGCCATCATCATAGCAAGCAAGCAAGCAAGCAGCATCTTCTATTCTTCTCGCCTCTACACTACAGGGATCTCGTCGCTCAGGGAATTCGTGAGGGAGAAGGACGGCGCAATGAAGCCGGCGGCGGAGGGGGCGCAGGCCGCCCCGGTGGAGACGGGGACCCAGCCGACGTGGGCGCAAGCACAATGGGCCAGCATCAAGAGCACGGCCCGTGACGCCAGGGAGTACGCCGTCACCAGGACCCGCCAGGCATTCTCCATGTTTGGAGAGACCAAGGTCGAGTCCGCCGGCAATGGAGGAGCTTCCAAGGATGAGTCGTCCCCTCAGTAGGATCCATTGAGGCGCTATTGATGATGCAATAAACGAAGTGTGAATTCTTGTGTAGTTGAGGGTTTTTTAGTTTTATTACTGTTTTAGTCCGGCTCGTCCAGGTGTCAGTTGATGAGATAGCTAGCCATGCGTGCATGATGCAGTTCTGTGTTCTGTGCCATGATGGGTTTTGAGTTATTTAGAATGTGTAATATTTTTTGAGAGATACAATCCGCTCTTTTTCTTCATCCTTCTGTTGTGCTTGTGCTTTGGTTGAGCACTTTGATTAATGGATTTTTTTTTGGAACGCATTCAGCAGGGTTGAAATCCTCTTCACCTATCAAAATGGTAACATCTTTGCGATTTTAATGGCTACTACTGGTGCAGAGAAAATCAAACATCATACTAAAATTGGAATAAAACACAACACGACTGACCATAAACGAAATGCTGGCCTACCAATTTTACCAAAACAGTACATCACACATCAGGGCCGAATAATTCCAAAACATTACCACTTCGACTTTACGCTGTAGTTGCACCATGGGCAGAGCCAAAGCTCTTAAGAACGACTGAAACAAATTTGAACACTTTGGAAGGCTTGAAGGAAAACAACGAGTTTGAGAACGATTGGAAGTATTATTGGTGCATTTTCTCCAATTTTTAGAAACAGAAACACATGTTCATATACACACATGTACGTCTAATCATCCACCTATATCATAAACAAATAAAATCTCTTCGTCTGCAAAAGAAATCAAGTACTCCTACTGTCAAAGACTTATCAAAGCCAAATGCGCAATGTCCATACAAAAATCCAACAGGTGAGGCTCAAGCGGACAGCGGAGCCCCTTCTTGCTGCGGACGACATTTTCTTTCTGGGTTCCTTTCTTTCTTGCTCCACAGTCCAAAACTCCAAATTAAATAATGTTTCGTGTCGCGTCCACGTCCATCCGCTGTTTGTATAGAGTCTTCATGCATTTCGCATTTATCATTTGATTACTTCTCTTTCTTTTTCCTTAATCCAAGCTTAAGCCAATGCCTTGTGTGTTTCCCTCCACGCCCGTTGCATGCTCGAGCGTCTTTCTTCTCAAGAAAAGTTTTCCCTATAAGTTCAGACATGTCTCCCAGCCATCGTAGCATCAACAAATTGAAGCCAGCAGCAACATCTTCTCTTGCTTTCGTCCTTAGCTTGATTGATCTTTCTCTTTCCTTGGAGTCTTCGTTCGTGATGGAGGGCAAGCAGGCAGCAGCGGGCACGCAGCTGATGAGCGCGGTGGCGCCGGCGGCCGTCGCGGCGTCGTCGTCGATGCACGAGGAGGAGGCGATCGCGTCCATGGAGATGGAGCAGCAACGGGCGGGCTGGATGCGGGGGACGACGGCGCTGGCGTGGAGGCAATGGGCCGGCATCAAGAGCAAGGCCCGCGCCGCCGGCGGGTACGCCGTCCTCAGGACCCGCCAGGGCATCACCATGTTCGGGGAGCTCAAGATCGGGCCATTGGTTTTGAAAAGGCAGAAATATTTTGGAAGGGCAGTAATTTTGCATGAGACAGTATACGAAATACACAGGAAAAATCTAAATGGCATTATATTCAAAATTGATTTTGAAAAGGTCTATGACAAAGTCAAGTGGGACTTTCTGACACAGACGCTCAGGTTAAAAGGTTTCTCCATCAAATGGATTGAGTGGATTAAATCTTTTATTTCGGACGGAAGTGTTGCGATTAATGTTAATGATGAAATAGGTCCTTTCTTTCAGACTAAAAAAGGACTTAGACAAGGAGATCCATTATCACCTATATTATTTAACTTGGTTGCCGATATGCTCACACTGCTAATTAACAGGGCGAAAACAAATAATCAGATACAGGGTGTGGTGCCCCACCTGATTGATGGTGGCCTTTCCATTCTACAGTATGCTGATGATACAATTTTGTTCTTAGACCACAACCTGGAACAAGCTCAGAATATGAAGAACATTCTTTGTGTGTTTGAGCAGTTATCGGGTCACTGTTTTGGTGAGGCTAAGAACTTCGAAGACCAATATAAAGAACTGTTTGGTTGCAACCCAGGGTCTTTCCCAGTCAAATACCTTGGCATTCCAATTCACTTTCGGAAATTGACAAATAATGACTGGTTGAGGGTCCAGGAACGCTTTGAAAGTCGACTTAGTAGTTGGAAAGGGAAAAACCTTTCATACGGCGGCCGATTAACCTTAATAAATTCAGTTCTTAGCAGTCTACCAATGTATATGATGTCCTTTTTCCAAATCCCAAAAGGGGTTCGTAAGAAGCTGGATTACTACCGGTCTAGATTCTTTTGGCAAAGTGACGAGCATAAGAGAAAATACCGATTAGCTGGACGGAATATTCTGTGTCTCCCAAAGGATCAAGGGGGACTAGGGATCCACAATCTAGAACTCAAAAACATAGCCTTACTCAGCAAGTGGCTGTATCGGTTGCTTACATCGGATGGCACTTGGCAACAAATTCTTCACAATAAATATCTAGGGACCAAGCCACTGGTTCAAGTCCAATGGAAAAGCGGAGATTCTTATTTTTGGGCGGGGCTGATGAAAGTCAAAAATGATTTCTTAAGATTCGGAACCTTTCACTATAAAGGATGGATCCCAGATAAGATTCTGGGAAGATAAATGGTTAGGTAACAGGCCTCTTCGTGATCAATATCTTCAATTTTACAACATAGCTAGGAAAAAGCAGGATACGGTGGCAGAAGTTCTTAGTACTGAGATTCCCAATACATCCTGGCGGAGAGATCTGATCGGACCAAAACTGATAATGTGGAACAATTTAGTAGCAAGGTTGGAAAATATAACCCTCACTGATGAAGCTGATGAATTTAAATGGAGCTTGGACCCAACTGGTGTTTTCTCGGTGAAAACACATTATTTGGCCATGATATACCAAAATATACCAATCACAAATAGAAAATTATGGAAATCCAAGCTTCTATTAAAGGTTAAAATTTTCTTATGGTTTTTTAAAAAAGGAGTTATTCTCACTAAGGACAATCTGGCGAAACGGAATTGGAATGGTTGCAAAAAGTGCGTTTTTTTGTCATGAAGATGAGTCAATCCATCATCTTTTTATCGACTGTAGATTCACACGTATGGTATGGGCTTCGATCTATGCGGCTTGGGGATTACCTAAACCATCTAGTGTGTCCAATATGTTCAATGGATGGCTGAATTTAGTGCCACAAAATTTTAAACCCCTGTTATTTGTAGGCGCGGCGGCCTTATGTTGGGCAGTCTGGCGATGCCGAAATGCAGTGGTTTTTTATAACAAATCTTCCAATTTTTTGCAGATACTCTTCACAACGTCGCATTGGATCTGCAATTGGTCTATCCTACAACAGCCTTCATCGCGGGAAAGGCTTGCAGCGGTGTCGCAACACTTGCTCCAAGTGGCCAAGGTTATTTTTGCCCGGGCATTTGGGTGGCGGTATAGTCTTAGGATTGGCGGCTCTTAGCGTTCGGTGTCCAGCAAACTCGTTTTTTTATTTTTTTGGCTGTGTGCCGTTTGGCAGAGGCCGGGATTGTTTTTCAGGCAGGTGTATCATCTCGATATATCTATCTGAAAATAATAAAGCATCCCATTTCCAAAAAAAAAAGATCGGGCCATTGGTCAAGGACACAAGGGCCCACAAGCAGTCCCAGTAAATCGATCGGTTGTTCGACGAGGTGCTCTTGATGCTTCGAGCAGCAGCAATAAAGTGTGAATTTTTCTTCTCAGCAGCTCAGGTTTCGCCGTGGCTAGGTTTCACAGTAGATGAACTAGCGACTTGTGTAAGTTAATTTTCCGTGAAAGATAAATATTGTTTTTTCCAATGCGCCTGATGCTGTAATATATCTTTTTTTTATAGATTTGATGGAGTAATATATCTGCCCCGCTATCTAATTTCATATTGCCTTGATTGATCGATGCCATTCGTCCGCTACTACTATATTCATTCTTAAACATAGTGTGACCTCTAAGACAAGCGAATTAGTTATTTTTAGTTATTCTAGACTACATATATTCTAAAACAATGATAGCATATTTCGTAAACTCTGGTTGATTGGTCTGGAAGTTGGGTAATGGTAAATTAAAGGCCAAATTATTTCACTCTAATGAGTTTATTCAGCATAGGCTATGTTAGGTAAAATGGCCAGTCAGTTTGAATTTGTATGTTCTAGATACTACACTAATTTTCAGATAGATATGTTGAGTTTATTGCTAGGCAAATAGCAGCATCGACTCTTGATGATTCGGGCTGGTTTTCTAATATGATAGTGATCAGTAGTCTGCAATGCTTCAAAAAGATGCTTGGTTTGGGCATTTTGAGTTGTGATCATGGAATTTTAGAAGTGTGTATTTCTATGAGGTGTGCTGCTTAAACAGTTTTGTATTTTTTGAGGCTTTATCGAGGCTTGATGTCCACGTAATAATATCATACAATTATTAAACTCCTCGTGTTCAATTCGAACTGAGCGAACAGCTCAGAACTGAGCAAACAGAGCCACCTCTTCCAAAGGCGTGAGCTCGCCGGTGACCGCCTGCTGCAATTGTTTTCTCCAGGTGAGTCCCTACGAAGGTATTTTCAAATCCAAATCTCAATACCAATCTCTGCTTTCCTGTTTGGTAGCATTTGAAAATACTTTCTTTCCTGTTTAGTAGTAGAGGTTTTCTTTCTGTTTTATCCATGCTCTCTGCTGTCACTTCCAACTGAACATCAGGACATCTAATTCCTCGGTCTTTTTGTTCTGAAAGTAGAGTCGCACATCATCTCCTCCTCACGGGGTTCATCCTTCACTCACTGTCTCATCTCGATTCCCACCATATCCATCATGTAATTGCTACTTAGTTTTTCGTCATAAAGTGTCCTGTTTGTTTTTCGTTATAAATCCCCACAGTGTCCACCATTGTCAGCTTAATTCTATAGACATTGGATTAGTACTCGATCTGTATATTTGTTCCTTTAGGCAAATGCTCATCGATCTACACATCAGTTGGTACCATGTTCGAATAATGATGATAACTTTAACGTGCCCCTCATCTTTTTAATGCACCACTGCACCATTAGAAAGCAATTCTCCAGACTTGTGTTTCTGTTCCAATTATTGGTTATGTTATATTGACGTGCCAATCATCTGCTTATATGTGGTTCACATTTTAGTACTCCCCTCTGATACCGATTGAAGCTGACATGCCGTCGAACGAAATCTTGCTTTTCAAATATCAGGACATGGGTTTTTCTCAAGCATTTCAACTCTGAAACTTGTTCTCATTGGGATGGTTTTCTGCAGGGGTATCCTTTCCGTTCCATTTGCATTCTTGCATCCCCTATGGCCCTATATACATATACTTCTATACTTCATTGATTGCAGTGTGATTTAACCTGGTTGTGGCATTTCCTGAGCTCACTTGTTGGTTAATGTTCTCTGTGCAGGTGAATGTAGATGTATTTGGTACCAAGAAACCGCAGAAGAGCTCCTTTTGGAGCCCTGACAAACCGTTTGGAACATGGTAATCAAAATTAGTGTGCAATGAGATTTTATTTATAGGTACATGTTCTGATTTTAAGATATGTCAGATCTATTGTATTGAGGTACTGAAAATGCACCTCCCTCCCAGTCCGGTGACCGTCCTTGGCAGCGACCCTTGAGAGTCGCCGTCATCCCCTCCAAATTTCGTACGTCGTTCATCCACTGTCTTGCCTTGGATTCAATTCAGTGTGTCCTTGCCATATGCAATGGTGTGGAGCAGAAAAATCTGGAAGAAAGCAGGAAACAATGATCAAATCAATCTATCGTTCTCCTTTGATAATCTCGGCGGGCCTGCAACCCCTCTCTTCTGTACCTGTTTTTGATTCGCCAGTTCTTCTCTACCTACTGCTTGGTAGACAATCTTTTTTTATTAGCAGTGGTTTGTACTGTCCAAGGCTGATTGTATGCCTCAGTTATTACATATGCATGCTAGATTCTACAATATTGCTATCTTATATTTTTTTAATGTATGTCTTGCACTATAATTAGTTTGTGGTCCATAGCAGCATGCGGGCATATCACCAATTACATTAAACACTCAGATCAAAATAGCTTGCACTATTTATAAATTAATAGAGTCTAGCAACTTATAGAAAACACAATTTGATATTTAGTGGCAACACCACCATTAAATTAGTAACTTGCATTATATATAAATTAATAGTCGTAGCATATGCAGCAGAATCAACCACAATTTTGTATTCCACCATTTTGGGAAAAATAAAAGTACTAACTTTTATGGATTTCGGTGCGACCCTATAACCATCAAAATTGAATTTCTTTTAATGTTCGATTTATCTTTGCAACATGTATTATACCCGTAGCAACGCACGGGCACTTACCTAGTTCATTTTTAAACATAGTGTGACCTCTAAGACAAGCGAATTAGTTATTTTTAGTTATTCTAGACTACATATATTCTAAAACAATGATAGTATATTTCGTAAACTCTGGTTGATTGGTCTGGAATCACTAGATTTCTTTGGTTCCACGCTGACTCTCACGACAAGATTATGACATAGCTATCAACTCGTTTAGCCGCGGTCGGCATTTCCAGTATTTATTCATCTACCAGACGGGTAAAAGAGAAACTACATCCAAGAAGTCCCCTAGCATGAACTGTCTCCAAAAAAAGGTTTCACCCCCTCCACAAAGATATTTCATCATTGAGCGGCACAGCTCTAGGTCCAATATCCAGGTTGGATCTGCATTTTGCAGGTTCAAAGTATTTTAAATAATAATATTTAGTACAAATTATGAAGTACCTCCAACTCAATATCTAGCTCAAACAGGGCCATAGATAGCTAAAAGCTTCATGTAGACACCTCCGAGACATTTCAGTAAGGTAACAGGATGACAACTTAATTGTCAAACAGGGACATGGATAGCTTAGCTTCACGTAAAACACCTCCGAGGACATTTCAGTACGGTAACAGAATGACAATTTCATGACATCGCTGGCTGCCAATGATGTCAAGGAATATACCAAGATGGGAAAGGTTAAGTAGCAGAGAATCATCAGCAAACGGCATTTTGTCCATCGACCATCAACTAACCCAGAAAGAACATAGCTCATCATATGTACAGATTCGAAACGATACATGCAACCAATCAGAGATTATTTGAAATCAATCATATGATTTCACAATGTTCATAGTTTATCAGGGATTAGATACATCACTGATCAGAAGAACAAAGAATGAACAGCCACAATTTCAGTGGCCAGATCAGCTTATGAAAATCTACAAACAGGTGGGGTGGCCCTTCACCCCCAACAATTTCTAACTCCTACACTAAATTATTAGCACATTGTTAACAAAGGAACAAGGTATTATTTGCGACTATTTAATCTATCCCATTTGCTGTATAATTAGTTAAACTTCAATGATAAAAGCTTCCTTACCAGCATCTAAAAAAATGAAAAACAGAGGTGTTTGTGTTCCAGCAGGCGCTGTGGATTTATTTGTATGTTCGATTGTTTGGAACCCCAGTATTGCTTTGTACTTTCTATTGTTTGGCGACTCTTCTCTCACATACAGTAGACGTTCTCCTGTGTGCACCCTGACATGTTCAGTCTGAGCCCACAGCCACTTGAAAGTCATCCCGCAACCATCCCAGGGACACTTGAATGGCCTTATCTCACTGTGGACACACTGATGACGCTTCAAGTATTTGTGCGAACTGAAACGCTTGCCACATGACTCATCGGTGCAAATATTGCGCTTGTGGGCATGAAGTTCAGCTCTTGTCTCGAATGTCATGTCACAGAGATCAATATCACATTGAAATGATCCCACTTTTGCCCTCTTAGCCTTTTTACCAGCAGGAACTTCCATAGTTTCAACTACCGCAGGTTTAGTTCTTGGCCTCAAGCTCTCACAGGGGGAGCGGACAAAACTCCCAAGACTTTGTGAACTATCAGCATTTGATTGAAGAATCCTCTTTCTTTTGTGTTTGCGTCTGACATAGCATATGATATCTGTTCTATTAGACTGCCCAATGCTTCTTGACACCAGATCTGATAAATGAAAGTCATTTGGCCGATCAACTTGTCGATCACCTTTTGTTGCTGCCAAACTTGTGTCTGTTTTCACCACCTCTATAACTTTGCCTTCTGAAACTTCATCTGCAGAGTGCTCATTGCTAGCCAGTGTCATCAATGTCAAGGAAGCTTTGCCAACCTCATCTTTCCCAGGAGCGTCTGTTACCTTGGCCTCTTCAGCCAGAGCTCCAAGTAAAATATCAAAGGAATTTGGTCCAGTGTGGACAGATTTTCCATCATGTTCAGGGATTGCAGTAGTTAAAACAGCTTGAGCGTCCTCTAAAATGTCATTATCTATCTGCAGAGATCCATGATTAGCAGAATTATTGTTCTTGGGCTTGATGTCCTCGAAAACACAATGGGGGCTATCAGCCTGCAGTTTGTCACTCATCAAATCATCGCGAGCTGACACAGGCTGAGTTGAACAAGGAAGATCAGCAGAGCCAAGACAGCCGGAGGTACTGCACTGTATATTGTCACTACAGGTTATATCATCACAGCTTGACCTTTGGTTCACTGGAACAGCACCCACATCACGAGTTTCCGACTGATTGATTGTCACAGATCCATTAGTTTTTATTACAGTATCAGAACAGTTAAATGTCTTAGCACAGCCCTCCTCATTTTCAAGGGTTGCTGACACAGTGCCTCCATGTTTTTCTTCCGAAATAGCCAAATCGACCTTAAGACATGGATCAACTGATGTCCTGTTAGGATTATTGCAAAGTCCCATCTCATCACAATCTTGTTGATCTTGCAACAATTCATCTCTGCACCTTAAAGTAGCATCCTGAGATTCTAAGTACTCGTGATTGCTTATACAGTTCATGCTTCTTTCCACAGAGGTACTTTCATCATTAAGAAACTGTTCAGCAGAAAAGGTTGTTGAACTACTCAATTCAGTTGATTGCACACATCCTTGATATCCTGTAACATTAACTGGTGATGTGGCAAGTGGAGGTGAATCCTGAGAATCTGATGAGTCACATCTGTTAACACTAACTGGACCCTCACAAACTTGGTGTTTCATAGGATATTCAGCAACAGCAATGGGGATATCAACAAGAGAATGTCTGTCCTGGTCATTCTCCAGAGAAGACGAAGGCTTATTGCTTCTATCATCGAAATCATCCAGCCCACTTGGTCGCTGGAGGCCATTTTGTTCGAAAGTCTGTTGCCTACCGTCATCCTCACATACATTTTCATTAGTGCATATCTCCTTCTTCATTTCAGGCTTAACATCCCCAGCAATTTTTGTGGCGCTAGAACTGTAAATAATACCAATGACACTGTATGGCGTTCGTGCTCTTTTGCAGAGCCATTTAAGATTAGGAACAACTGAAACAGGCGAAGGGTTGGAAAACAGTCCCCAAACTGACAAGGGAGATTGTTCCTGAATCCCTGATGTTTCTTTCCTAAGCTTGGCACAGTATTTCAGGTTTAGACCCATTTGTGATGTCCAGTCTCTTCCATCTTCCTCATGCCCCTCATCATCAATTGAAATGTTGATTAGATGCAAATCAGAATTAGATGCATTTGCAAGGGGTACATCTGTACAGTCAAACTCAAACTCTATCTCCTCAGCTATTGATATTGCAAGTGCTTTTAATTTGATATAATCTGCAGAAATAAAGCACAAAGCAATTTGATCAGTGAAAACCTCAAGAGGACATGGATATAAAGAATATGAATATATTTGTTTCACATCATGATTTACAACAGTGAGTTCAATTGCTACTTTCAGGAGTAGGCCCCAACAAGGAATTATCAATGTGCATATGTAAAGGGCACCATTTTGTTTGCATATGCGGAGAAGAGTAGTGGTGGGGGTGGAGGGAAAATCATTATGTTTGCAGAAGAAACCCCAGTAGATGAAACTTCTACATTTCATGATCAGTTGGTTCATTTTATCTGAATAGGTATTAACTGAGGTTATCTTATTGCTCTGATGCAATTATAAAATAAAATACAAGGGTAACATACTTCGGTTTTACAAGAATATAATCGTGTGAACCTAGTGACTAAAAAACTAACAGGTAAAATAGTTCGTTTGAGGCAACAGAAGTAAGATGGATAATATTTGTTAGATACAGTAACATAGATAATCTGCCACTTCTTTAGACATGTAGAAGAAGGGTGCAAGCATCAGCCCCACCGAGCCAACTTAAACAATTCAATAATCAAATGGTGTCTATGAATAATTCCATGTGTGTTCCATCTTCCTTGATGGGTTTAGCTACTTTTCATTTTTTTTAAAAAAGAAAAAAAAGAAAAAAGGGTTATCACAATGCCAAAAGAATACATTAGTTTCCACAATCCGTTTTCATTCAGGATATGGTGTATTTCATTAAAATGAAATCATGAATTATTGATAGCAAAAGGTAAGTTCCAAAGACGAAGTAAACATTAATTAAAATAGCCTGCATATCCAGAAACAGAAATGTTTGCTGATAAACATGACCCACATGTTACTAAGAATTTTGCATCAAGTGCAAAGGATCACAACAGCATCCACCAGCAGTAAAATAGAGCATGAAAACAAAAGAACCTATCTTTATAGCCTACCTGAATGGCAAATAACAAGGGCACGGACACCACCTTTGCCCTCAAGCAACTCTTCAATCTCAAGGGCATGCTGCAAGCAAAAGATTCTGGGCCGTGCAAAGGTAGAACTTGTATTCCAGCTATCACAACTCTCTACACCTTGTGCATCAATGTCACCTCTGCCTGCTTGTTTACTTACTTCTGAAGCAAGACTGTCCTTATGTATAGTATTATCAGATTTTTCCCTGTTACTGCATGAATGAAGAGTATTTTCACTTCTACAAGAATATGAACTATCACTGCATTGTTGCACAGGTCCAGCAAGCTCATCCTCCATTAAACAAACATCTTTATGTGACTTTACATTCTGATGGTCAATGTTAGCCTGCTCCGCAGGAGGAGCCAGACATGGTTGTTTAGAAGAGCAAGAAGGACTATTGGGAACAAAGGAACATCCTGATACATATGCAGAAGCATTTGTTAATGTTACATAAGAATCTTCATAGACGATAAACAATACACATATATAAATGTAAACTAGTAAATTCTAATAAAAGAACTCAGCTGGACAAAACACCACCATCACATTAGAAAAAGCTTAACTCTTATCAAGTAGCAGGGTTAAGACAGTTAACTCTTGTGTGTAAAAATCAGGCTATGGTGAACATGGTAGGGCTACAAATGCCATTATTAATGAGCTTCAGGGGAAAAAAATGATATTAACCATTTCTGGCAAAGGCATAATCTTATTGTTCACAAACTATGCCTGAGGATCACCCCACTCTTCCGCATACGTTTGTTGCAGTCAGAAACCCTCTACTTATCCATAAAAATTTCATGATAAGGTGGACAAAGAACTGACTATCATTGCAAATCATGTTCAAAAGAATAGTTTAGATTAGGGTTGTTAAGAAAATAAAACACCTCTCCCAACATAATGTTTGTTTCTAGCACTAACTCTAATTTGCCACAATGAACAAAAACACTCAAGAAAAATATACAATAGAAAAACATACAAAAGCTTGGAAGCTAAGAAAGCCATACCGAAATTGCCACCGACAGCACAACACGGAAGTACATTTGAAAAATTCTCCTTTTCAGAACTGAGATTATATTTTTCCCTATGAACAAGGGAAATCCCTCCCAATGCTTCTCTGGAAGGTTGCAGAATTGCCATGAATGGATAGCCAAGAATTCCACAAGCAACACAGGTCAATGAACCAGAATCAATGCTCAGATCAAAAGGTAGGTCATCCTCGTCATCTGGGTCGGAATCAGGCTTTTCCACAGAAGCAGCTGCAGCATCGGATGATTTGCTATCAGTAGACAAGCATATAGTTTGTGTCCTGATCATATGTGCACTACCATCAGATGAGCTGTTATCTTTGTGGCTGCATTGAGTAGGTTCAATTCTACAACCATCTTCAGACTTCTCAGCAGGCCTTGAGCCAGAAGAGCAGGAATTTAGAGCAGTGGAAGATGGTAACAAGTCAGGCTCCCAGAGCACAACATTATCAATTGATTTCTTTTTCAAGAAAGAACACAAAAGCTTATTTTCATTAATCATGTCCTGCAAGAATTCCTGTTTGACCAGCAGTTCTCTTTCTTCTTTTCTTCGATCTCTCAACCGAGAAGTTCGAATTCCAGACAACATACTCGGCGTTCTGAAATTGAAATGAACCACGGGATTCAAAGTGCAGAAAATAATAAGAATTTGGTTCTCTCATGGTTGTAATACATATGGCAACCAAAATTACTGGAAAGGAAAAATGTCTGGCATAGAAACAAAAAATGGCATAGAAAAAATGGCAACCTCAAAATTTTCCTCTGAATTTGGTTCTGAAGTTATCTTCTATTGCACCATAGAATTACTTTTTTTCATTTTTAATCCTTCCATGGAAAACCAAATGCATGTCATTTGTACATTGGCGATATCAAGCTGTTATTATATATATATATATACAAAATTTTATTTACGGATCTAACTATTTCACAATACATAACAGAACTGAGAGTGAACATAGCAATTAGTGGCTCTTGATGCGATGAACTAGATGGCTAGATGGCTTCTGATTTATGCATTCAAATACCATGTGCCTCCAGCGTGTAAAAAAGGAACCATATAGGCCAGACATAATAAAACGTTTAATCCCAGCAAGTAGCAGTACTACTCCCCATGTTAAGAAAGGTAACGTCCTGTTAAACAAAACTGTGTGTAAAACCAACAAAAGGCACTATTGTCACTAAGAAAATGAGATCGAACAAAAGTTTACCTGGTTATAAAAGAAACTGCTAACAGGTACAGGAGCTGTTGATGAGAGAGCATTGGGAGATAATTCATTACAGCCCTTCGAATGGCAGCCTCTTTTGCAAATTTTAACCATTGGGGAGTCGCAAAGTTGGCAGCCTCTCCACAGTTAAATCCTACATTGCGTGGATCCAAATATTAACAGCCTAATTCAATGAGCAAAAAGAAAAGAAAGAAACTAAGGCACGTCTAAACTCCAGTAGATGCTGCTAGTATGTTTCTAAGTTGTTCCAAGCGGCAATGTATCACCTTTCTTCTAGTAGACAAGAATAAATTATTTATGTACATATATTGAGTCTCAAATCTAATTGAAGCCCTCTTGTAAAGGGTATAAATTATTAGGAGAAACAATAAATGTAATATCAGGCAGCAAATATACAGTCAGCCATTAGCCATTATTGAACCATCAAAGCAGACTAACAGACTTTCTTAATTGTGCATGAGAACTATTCTGTTAACAGGAAAAACAGGCAAATCACAGTGATTTAAGTGAAGAAGTCCAGAATCATCAGATTGATATGTTAGTAATATAAGTTATCTCAAGCATCCTAAGTTTTTGTGAGGGAAAACTGATCTGTTCTGGCGCAGCAAACAATGTATCATACCTTCGCATTGGCAAATCTTGAGTATTGTGTTGATCTAAATAATTAGTGCATGCTCTGCTGGTACTATAAATGTGAAATTAAGCAAAGCTCAAACAGACATTGATGGGAAAACAATACATGGTGATTAATTCAGTAAAGTGACTCCTAAAATGCATGATGAGTTCAATAGCATAACTAACTAACCATGGCTAAACCCAATGTGGTAGGCCCTGGGGAATGTCACGACAAACTCTCCAGGATACTGTACTAATCTGAAACAGCACATATCAGGACACAAATTCATAAGAATCTGGTGTAATAGCACCTTATACATTTGACAAAACAAAAACACTGGCCATTTAAGAGGTTGTACCTACAACATGGCACACCGCGGGCTACGAGAACGTCTGGGGACATCAATGTTGTTTTCTCCCCAAGAACTGCCAGTGATGCTGCATGGATTGACAAACAGAATTTATGGCACATGATAGACTGTAACTTGCATACAGATTATAAACATGTGAAAACAACAAATACCAAGGCGGTCAGGGTTTCCTCCATATCCATGCACACGAATAACTTCCTCTAGCTCTGATGCTCGGTCTCCGGGGACTGCATACCACGTCTTGGGTGCACCAGTGTGGAGGAAGTTGAGACTGTGCAGCTCATGATCTTCAACATGCCAAGCAAACCAACTAAAAAGCATGCCAATGTACACCATAGGTGAGGTAACACCGGGAACATCATCCGGCATGAACCGTGTGAGTGACCCAGGAGCACGTGCAATTGCTTGGAGGTTCCACGGGCTTCCTGACAGCCGCCACCCCGAACCTTTTTCCCCCTCTTCCACCTGATCGCCCTCGCGTCTCCGCTTCTTCCGACACCGGGACTGCGGTGGGGCGGCAAAACCAGACCCTGGAACGTCGTTCGCATACTCAATATAGATAGGACGGTCCACTGATGCCTTCCAAAAGAGGGATTCCACCTCCAGTGGAGTTGGGTCGCGAAGTCCAGAGAGGTGGCTCTTGGAGAAGGCGCGGGACTTGGCCTCAAACTGCTCGAGCGTGTACTGCTCGCCGCTCTGCCACACCTGCTTCAGCACCTGCGGCGGCGGGCGCCCACGCCGCGGGGTGCCGAGCTCCTGGTGGCGGGTCGTGAACACGGCGGCGGACTCCGGCCGCGACGGGGCAGTGCTGGAGGATGAGCCGGGGACGGTTTGATTGGCGGCGTCGCCGGAGGAGGTGAGGGAGCGGTTGAGGTGGGCGAAGACGAAGCGGCGGGAGGGGCGCGGGTAGGGCGGGATGACCTTGCAGATGCCGTAGGCGGCCGCCTCGCGCTCCACCCGGGAGAGGAAGGCGATGGGGTCGGCGAACTCCGACTCCGTGGGGCGGTACTCCGGGGCGCGCGGGAGGCCGCGGAGCCACGCCGGCACCGGGATCTCCCCGGGGCCGCCCGCCGCCACCGCCGGCGGCGGCGACATCGGCGAGGCGCGCGCGCTAGGGTTTTGCGTGCCGGCGACGGGGAGCGGAGGCGTGGAGCATTTGGGGGTGGGGTTTGGTCTGTCTTTCTCTCTGAGGAAGGAAGGGGATGGGACGGAACTGTGGGCGTGGCGTGGGGATTGCCTGCGGAGACGGTGGGTGACTGGGTGTGTAGGGGAGAGTGGGAATTGTGTGGGGGACGATGCGGGGCGGGCGGTGTGGTGTGGCGTGGACTCAAGTTTGTGGGCGGTTACCCGGCACGGGAAGCGCGGTCGTCGGCACGTGGGCGCGCGCCCCAGCGGCAGTGGGGAACGCGTGCTCTACTGCCTTGGAGTGAGAGGCGCCTTGCAGTGGGGAACGCTGATTGCCGGCGCAACGCAACCGTTTGTCTGAGATGACAGAAAACAACCGTTCCCCCTTTCGGCGGAAAGGCCGCGCCAGTTCATCCCAGATTCCCTGTTCCCTGTAGCGCCCTCCAATACAAGGCCATGTTGAATTTAGGAGTAAGATGTCACTTCGTAATCATTGCGTCACTGTAGCATTTCGTTTGTATGTGTGAAAAATTGTCCAAAAATTGATTAATTAGGCTCAAAATGTTCGTCTCGCAGAGTACAACAAAACCATGCAATTAGTTTTTGATTTCATCTATTTTTAATACTCCATACATGTTATGACATTTTGATGGGATGGAGAATCTTCTTTTTGCATAGTGAATTTGGGAGTGCTCTTTTGGGATCTGAACAAGGCCCAAGTATTTGTTCTTATATCGGTTCAGCGATATTTGCCTATTATTATGTGGCAAGATATAGCCGTCCCAAGAATCACAACAGTGTTCTTGCTCTAGTCAAATCGTTTCGCACTGAGAAATTGTGGCCAGTTTCGGTTGGAAACAAAAGGAAGGTGTCGAGAGTCTATATCTATAATACTATCAGTCACAACAAGATTAACAATCTAAGCTAAACGCTAGCATATGAGCTGACTGTATAAATAATGAGGAGCAATATCCAAGACCATCCAATTTTTTTTTTGCATGTGCAGACCTGACACCGGGCCTGGAACAGAAAACTATTGCCGACATGCCGTCCTCACATCACACATTGGGGGACTGCTTGGTTGGATCCAAAACTTGCCAAGCCAAAATGAAAGCAAGTTCAAAAATTTTGGCACTTGTTTGGTTTAAGGTCAAATTTTTTTGGCTATCACACTTTAATATCAAATCAAATGACAACCTTAAATTCTTATCCAGATTTTAGCAAATTTTTTTTATCATGCTTATATTTTGGCATGCCTAAAATTTGGCATGGCAAATTTGGACTCAAACCAATCAATGGGGGTATTCCTTCCGATTTGACGGTGGCTTTGCTAGCATTCCCACTCCCAGTGTCAAGGTGGGCTTGCTTGCTTCTCCGTTCTGTCTGAGCACAGGCTACGACGCCTTGGGCCAGCATAAATAAGTGGGCCGACTAACTGGACCGTCAGAGGGCGACACTGATCGACACGCCGCTAACGTCTTTCAGAAGGCCCACAACATTCGTTGTGAAAGTGAAACACAACAGTAGAGAGTACAGAAACAGAACCCCACCCATCCTAATCCACATCGAGCACGTGTCAAAAAAATCCACATCTAGCACCGGGCTGCATCAGTAACTCAGATGTACGGAGTAGTACTCAACAAAACGATTCCAACAAAACGTACTCCTGTACTCGGTACATACATACACTGGCCCTCCCGATCACATCATCAAACTTCTAAAAGTTCTCTCTCTAAACTTAACTATTCACCTATCACATCAAATCTCTCTTCTCATGCATAGAGTACTAAACGTGGATAAATAAAAAAACTAGTTATATGGTTTTGATGTACACGATGAGACGAATCTTTTAAGCCTAGTTAAGTCATAGTAGGACAATGTTTACCACAAACAAACGAAAAGTGCTACAGATCTGACTTTTTCACTTTTTAACTTTTTTCAGGAACTAAACACTCCACTAATGCTCCACAGCAAATATACGGTAGGCCCACACATCAGTCTCTACCTGTCTACATTCGTCGGCTACGTCAATGTCTAGATTTCTACAGAACAGCAACAATAATTGGGACATTTAATTAATCCCACTAATTCTAATCTCCTGTCTCTCTCCTGCTCCGCGGCTCCACCTCGTCGATTCGATCCCCAAGCTTCTCTCGCACCAGCCACCTCCGCCTCCTCCCGCTTCGCGCGCGAACGCATCTCCCTCTCTCACTAATCCCCATGGCCGCGCGTCTCTGATCCGGCCACCGCCATGCAGCAACGCTCGCCGTCGGCGGCGTCGGCCTCCGCGTCCCCGACGGCCGCGGCAGCGGCGGCGGCCATGGCACCGGGCGTCGGCGGGGTGGAGCCGGCCGTGACGCTCGACCAGGTCCCGCGCTGGAGCGACCCCGACCAGCGCATCACCCCGCTGTCCCCCACCGCCGCCGGATCCGAAACCCCGCCCTCGTCCTTCCTCTCCTTCTCCGACCCGCTCACCGGCGACGACGCGGCCGCGGGGCCCGGGGGCCGCGGCGCGTCGCGGTTCCCCGTCGATCACGAGATCAACTCGAAGATCTACCTCTGGCGAGGGCACCCGTGGAACCTCGAGGTCGACGCCGTCGTCAACTCCACCAACGAGGTCGGAATTCTCCCCGCGGCTGGTCTGTCTAGCTCTGAATGCTGCAACTGGGATTCTGATTGCCCGTGGTTGTGTAGAACTTGGACGAAGCTCATAGTAGCCCTGGGCTTCACGCGGCTGCAGGACCAGGGCTCGCCGAGGAGTGTGCCACCTTGGTAATGTTTGGTTTTGTTATGCTGATTCTAACTCGGTTGGTAAATGAGGACTGTAAGGTGGTTTGTGAATGGTCTGCAGGGTGGCTGCCGCACTGGAATGGCTAAGATGACCAATGCTTATGATCTTCCTGCCAGGTATGTGATTTGATTTTATTCGATTGGGTACAACAGCTTTATTTCAAATAGAAGTTGCAGCAGAGTAAATATTACTAGTACTGTGTTTGCCAATAACATGGCTATTTGGAATTTGGGATATTGTTAGTAAGAGCACCAAGCCTGTTGAAATGTTGTTTGCCATGCTTAATAGACGTCCCTTAAGGTGATACTGGAGCAGCCCCCCACCGCAAGCACCTATTGTGGCTCATTGGGAGGAATATGAATTATGGCCCTTATACAATGAGTTATACCAGTAAACATCTTATTTGATGTGGTGATATCTGCTCTTTGAAGACACACAATGACACAATCCCCTCCCCTCCCGACCCAAGCTTTTGTTGGTATCCTGGTTGGAAAAGAACTGTCCACATGTTAGGAGTCAAATGAGTGTTATATCTTTTGTGAGGTGATAGTAACTTTTATTTTCTTATTAATTTCTTGAGGAAGATAGGATATGAAAATCAATAGGAGCCACTTTGCGCTACTGATTAGATGAATATGATTGACCTGCACAGCAGTTTATATGTCTGACTAGTTTAAACTTCTACGCAATTGAATTGTTTGAACTTTGAGAATTGTTTGCTTTAAACATACCAGAGCATAGCTTAGCTGGTTCTAAGTTTGAATGCTCTTTTGCAATGATCAAAAGTTCATTATCTGGTTATGTAGGAAGGTCATCCACACTGTGGGCCCTAAATATGCTGTAAAGTATCACACAGCTGCAGAGAATGCGCTTAGTCACTGCTACAGATCTTGTTTGGAGCTACTCATCGAGAATGGCCTTGAAAGGTATTTATAAAACAAAATGCTATTATACAGTTTAACATTTAAATTCTTACAATTTTGTTTAGGTTCCATTTTCTAATGCTAGGTTTCACATTTCTGCAACTTTGTCAAGTAATTCATTCTGCCTTTTCATGTTGTTAGCATTGCAACTGGTTGCATATACACGGAAGCCAAGAATTACCCTCGTGAGCCAGCTGCTCATGTGGCAATAAGTGAGTTTACTAATTGATTTTTTTTCTATTTTTGCTTTTCTATGGCGGCTGAACTGGAAACACAAGTTATTTAGTACAGTGGTTTACTTGCTCCATGCTTAGTTTTTCCTGTTCTAACTATCATCTTCTTTTGTTGAGATTGAGCAGGAACGCTCAGACGTTTTCTGGAGAAGCAAAAGGACAAAATAACTGCTATTGTCTTTTGTACATCATCATCATCTGACACAGAGATATATAAGAGGTTCTCAAACTGGAGTCCACTAAAGCTAGTTAATTGCGACAATTTTCCTGTATTGGTTGACACTGTTTCATTCATCAGATTGCTTCCTCTATATTTCCCTCGGGACAAGCAAGAAGAAGAGATAGCTGCATTGAAACTTCCTGCTGATGTTGGGGATGAGAATGGTGAGACAGTAATAGATGAAAGGAAAATAAGAATAAAACCCTTGCCCGCTGGAGCAGTAAATAGCAAAACACCAATCCCTCCACTTGCAGATATCCCTCTTCCTGATTCTGGATTAACACGTAGAAGGTGAGGTTAAAAAATACATGTAGTTTTCTTGGTTCCGGTGACTGATAGAAATTGCCTTAAAAGATATTCTATATGTCTAGTGGTTGCTCATTTGAAATTTCCTGATTTTATCTGGTTTATCTTAACAGGAATTCTTTCAAGTTGGACTCGTATTTGGATCCAGCTTTTATGTCTATAATTAAAGATCCTGATCTCCGACGCAAGGAACAGTGGGAAAAGTCTGCTCAGGCCAACAAGGGACTTAACTTGGCTAACTTGCTCGGTTTCGGTGATCTTGGCAGTGCACCATTATCTGCTGCTGAAGAATATTCCCTTCATTCACGATACCTTGCTAAAGCAAATTCAATGAATCTATCTGATATTGCTGAAATGAGAATAATGTATGCAAACTTATCCAGTTTTTATGTCCCTTTGTGGATTCTCTCTAGTTTCCGTTGCCTTATCTTTCTGAAACTAATAGATCTCTCCATCATCATTTCCATATTATCACTGTTGCCTATGTTTTGATCCTCTCTGTCAACGACAGTTACCGTGGAGGAGTTGATATTGAAGGGCGTCCAGTTATGGTTGTTGTTGGTGCTCACTTTCTTCTTCGCTGCTTGGATCTTGAACGGTTTGTTCTATATGTAGTAAAGGTAATCTATTATTAACTCTAATTGAACACGTGAAACTTGAAATGCCTTAAAATATTATCAATTGTATTTCTTTCCACCAGTGTAACTAAGCTTGGAAATGCCCTCAGTCATCAGCTATGACTTTGTGACTTTGCATTTGTCAATTATGGTATTCCAACTTTTATGAGTTTTTCAGCTTGCCCAATCATTTTTTGTTCTCTCATGAGCCATGCATGAATATTTTAGTATTTTTATTATCTTATTTGTTGACAAAAGATTTCATGCAATTTGTATGTAGCTTTTTTCTATAATATGGAATCATTTGAAGCTTTTAAATTTTAAACAACTCACCAGTGAGCATTGTTTATTTCATTTGAATAGTACATTTCCCGATTTATTTGTGACAGGCAGCACTGCCCAAGAACTTTTGATGTTCCTATATTAAAAATTAAAAGTGTTGAAATCCAGAAGGTAAACTAGAAAATTTGATGTTTCCATGTTAAAATTTCCTATATCCAGAAGATAAACTTGGAATTTTGGTTTATGCATATTAAACTTGCTGTTTTGTTGTCACTGAGTTAGCCTGGAGTTTCAATTGTTAACGCTGGCTGCTGTACATCAACTATTTTCTATACGCTGTCCTTCAGGAATTTATATGTAATACCATTATCGATTTTGAATGATAGGTTTCTTAAGGTGTCATATTTTGTCAGGAAACTATAAAAGATCAACAAGATACTATATCTATCTGCAACTTAACCAAGTGGAATGAACCTAGAAAAGCAAATTCAAAGCAAGGCTCTAACGAAACAAAAGTTGTGCAAGACTTACTTTGTAATCCTTATAAACACACTCTGTAAATAATTCTGCTAGTTTGTCATCAAAATCTCTCCTATCTACTATCTTTGATTCCTTGCTGCATAGCATATTCTTCATATTGGTTTGGAGTTCTGACAGCTTCAGTGTATCCCATTTTTGTAGGAGTTTGAACCTTTGATTCAAAAGCCTTACTCGATTGTCTATTTCCACTCTGCGGCATCCTTACAACCGTAAGTGTTGGATAAATATGTTGAGATGGAAACTAAATCCTTTGTCTCAACCCTGGTACATGGAACTAATTTTCTAAATTCAATTTGCAGGCAGCCTGATTTAGGATTCATGAAGCGGTTACAACAGATACTAGGCCGGAAGCATCAAAGAAATCTTCAAGTCAGTATTTTATTTGACCTCATCGTATAGTTCAAATTCTCTAATTGGAATGTATGAATTCTCGATAACACCAATCTTGACAGGCTATATATGTACTTCACCCAACACTGGGATTGAGAACAGCTGTTTTGGCAATGCAGCTTTTTGTTGACGGAGAGGTACTTTCGGAGCTATGGTGCAGCTAAACTTACTCGATTCTTACTTGCACCTTGCTTGAAATTTCTGCAACTCTTTTTTCTATTTCGATTAGGTCTGGAAGAAAGTTGTATACGTCGACAGACTTGTGCAACTGTTCAGATACGTACCACGTGAACAACTAACGATCCCCGACTTTGTCTTTCAGTAAGCAATCTATACTTATTAGCTCTTTTAGAGGTCTGCTGGTTAGACTAGAATTCATGTCAAATAATTAATCACGCAGGCATGATCTTGAAGTGAATGGTGGAAAGGGCATAATTGTAGACCCAAGAACAAAGCATGTCTACCAGAGACCATCTGGTTGATCTGTCATGAACTTGCAAATGAGTGCTTCACAGTATCACTCTGTACAACCTATATGTCCTCTGTAGAAGAGTTCCCTTCTAGATCTGTGCTTTTTGTATCTAGTTGAGTTGAGTTGACATTGTTGCTCTGTTTTAGTCCTTTTCCTTATAGGGAGACGTAATTATGTATCTCAATTATTTTGTATCAACAAAATAAAGGCTGTATCCAAGTGTATGTTAAGTTCTCTAGAGCTCGGCGTACTCTTGGTACTGTAAAATTTTGACAGGCCCGTAGGTATTGAGAAATAAGATGGCAGTTTGTTCTGCTTCAGAGAAATTAAGCGGCACATCGGAATGTTGGTTGGCGTGATGACTGATGTTTGCACTTGCAAACAATAGTAAGAAGTCATCAGGAGGATAAATAATAAAATTCGGTCTACTTAGCTTTTGGTCAATTGCATATTTAGTGAGGCAACATTTGCGAACGGATAATACACTGGTCAACTGCTGATAAACTATAAATGTCAACTCATTTAAAATCAATATGGTTGACAACTAATCCACAAAATTCAACTAATATTACGATGTGAGACCCTTCAGGTGTGATGCCTGGTAGATCGACGAAACGTCAGTTCTTGTGCTGCTTTATGCCGTGGACAGTTGCTTTCCATTTCGAGCAGCATATTTACAATGGTGGTTCTGCTCTGCCACATCGGCAATAATGCACATCTTGAACAGTTAACATGGGCTGCTCAGCTCAGCATTAGAAGTCTTGAAACGAAGCAATATGAAACGTAGCTGACATGAATCCAGACGCCATCCTTGCTGACAGACAGAAAAAAAGGAGAAAGCGTCAGTTCTTGTGCTGCTTTATGCTATGGACAGTTGCTTTCCATTTCGAGCAGCACATATTTACAATGGTGGTTCTGCTCTGCTAGCATCGGCAATAATGCACATCTTAACAGTTAACATGGGCTGCTCAGCTCAGCATTAGAAGTCTCCAAACGAAGCAATATGAAACGTTGCTGACATGAATCCAGACGCCATACTTGCTCACAGACAGAAAAAATAGGAGAGAAAAAATCTCTAATTGGCAAGCGATAAGGACTGCAACATATCATCTAGAAAGTAGCGTGCGGCTGGAGAAGATCAATACACAGATTAAATTAGCTTGGTGCCACATCAGCTGTTTAATTATAGTGGAGCAACGCTGAGACGAAGTCCATGAACATATACAACTGGACAAATCACTGGCAAGGCTCGCATATTCGGATCTTTACGCATGATTCTCGCGTTGACAACAAATATCTGGAATAGGAAAAGCGGGCCTCTTAATTTAGTTGGATTATCCGTATCCTGTAATGATCTCACGCGTACCATTTTTTTTTTGGAAAAGGGATTCTTTATTAATTTTCAGTTAGATACATCGAGATGATACATCCGCCTGAAAAAAACCCGGCCTCTGTCAAACGACACACAGCCAAAAAACAAAAAAACTCAACCTCCGGGCTCTACTAGCCGCCAATCCTAAGACTAGACTGCCACCCAAACGCCCGGGCAAAAATAACCTTGGCCACACGGACCAAGTACTGCGACGCCGCTACAAGACTGTCCTGCAATGATGGCCGTTGAAGGATAGACCATGTGCGGAGCCAATGCGATGTTGTGAAGATAACCTGCAAAAAATTTGGAGATTTATGATCAAAAACCACTGCATTTCTGCATCGCCAGACCGCCCAACATAAGGCTGCCGCGCCTACAAATACCAGAGGTTGAAAATTTTTGGGAACTAAATTCAGCCAACCATTAAAAATATTGGACACACTAGATGGTTTAGGTAAACCTCATGCAATACAAGCAAAGCGTTTTGATCCACAGCATCCGCATCAAGACAAGACAGAGGTCATTGAGCTCAAGGTTGTGGAGATCGGTGCTCTGCATGGGTGTGTGAGGCGTTAATGCTGGCTCCTCGTTATTTTTTTTGGAAAATGGATTCTTTATTAATTTTCAGTTAGATACATCGAGATGATACATCCGCCTGAAAAAAACCCGGCCTCTGTCAAACGACACACAGCCAAAAAACAAAAAAACTCAACCTCCGGGCTCTACTAGCCGCCAATCCTAAGACTAGACTGCCACCCAAACGCCCGGGCAAAAATAACCTTGGCCACACGGACCAAGTACTGCGACGCCGCTACAAGACTGTCCTGCAATGATGGCCGTTGAAGGATAGACCATGTGCGGAGCCAATGCGATGTTGTGAAGATAACCTGCAAAAAATTTGGAGATTTATGATCAAAAACCACTGCATTTCTGCATCGCCAGACCGCCCAACATAAGGCTGCCGCGCCTACAAATACCAGAGGTTGAAAATTTTTGGGAACTAAATTCAGCCAACCATTAAAAATATTGGACACACTAGATGGTTTAGGTAAACCTCATGCAATACAAGCAAAGCGTTTTGATCCACAGCATCCGCATCAAGACAAGACAGAGGTCATTGAGCTCAAGGTTGTGGAGATCGGTGCTCTGCATGGGTGTGTGAGGCGTTAATGCTGGCTCCTCGTTATTTTTTTTGGAAAATGGATTCTTTATTAATTTTCAGTTAGATACATCGAGATGATACATCCGCCTGAAAAAAACCCGGCCTCTGTCAAACGACACACAGCCAAAAAACAAAAAAATTTTTGTTCATTTCCGGACTCTAATAGCCGCCAATCCTAAGACTAGACTGCCACCCAAACGCCCGGGCAAAAATAACCTTGGCCACACGGACCAAGTACTGCGACGCCGCTACAAGACTGTCCTGCAATGATGGCCGTTGAAGGATAGACCATGTGCGGAGCCAATGCGATGTTGTGAAGATAACCTGCAAAAAATTTGGAGATTTATGATCAAAAACCACTGCATTTCTGCATCGCCAGACCGCCCAACATAAGGCTGCCGCGCCTACAAATACCAGAGGTTGAAAATTTTTGGGAACTAAATTCAGCCAACCATTAAAAATATTGGACACACTAGATGGTTTAGGTAAACCCCATGCCGCATAGACCGCAGCCCAAACCATACGTGTGAATCTACATTCAATAAACAAATGCTGAATTGACTCATTCTCATGACAAAAGACACACTGTTTGCTGCCATTCCAATTTCGCTTAGCCAGATTATCCTTAGTGAGTATAACCCCTCTCTTTAAGAACCACAGAAAAATTTTAACCTTTAACGGGCTCCTCGTTATTTGGAATTTTGGATCACAGAAAGTCTACGCGGCCGTCCGTTGGTCTGATATACGGCGGTGCGAGTCGTCCATGCCCTCTGTCTCGGTTATCACCAGCCACATTGATGGTGTCTTCCCATTTGGGCAGGTTGTTGCAGAGCACCTGCGTAGTGCCAAGGTGGAACCTCCAGAATGAAAGACATGGAGCAGCTGAAAGCCATGGCGCGTATGGTTGCCTCCACTGCTTAATGTCCATGTCTAGCCCCACAACACGGTAAGATCCGCAGTTGTTCCATGCCAAAAGCTTGGCAATTATGCAGCTGAAGCTTATATAATCACTGGTTATGCATATAACCATGGTAATTATGACCATTGACTATACATTCAGAAGTGAGTAATAATCACGTTGTCTTACAGTTACTCGAAAAAAATCACGTTGTCTTACAAATGAACCTAAGAAGGAATAGATAAATAATTTAACAATCTTTTTACAGTAGTTGAAGAAAAATTGGATGGCTCACGTCGCTCGATCCGACGGCTGTAAGCGGAGGAAGTACCTGGAGGTACCCAAAAGAGAAGTACCTAGAGGTACCCGGAACCTCTCTTTTAGGTACCTGGTACCTCTCTTTTGGTGGGGCCCGCACAAAAAAAAGAGGGTGCGGTACAGCCGTCGTAATGGCCATTCCGGGATTAAGTTTTTGCATCAAGGGTAGAATAGTCAATCAACAAAGATTGGGATAACGTTTTTGTAGTATAGTTTAGATTGAAATGGTTGATCTAATATAGTATTGGTCGTCACCTAGTTGTATTTGGTTGTGCTCTAATCAGTAGTCACGTACACTATGTTTTTTGAGTAAAACATGCATGTCGACATATAACTAGGTGACGACCAATAGGAGGCAATGCATGCTATTCAAGCTTGTATACATTCATATCACATGCCATCATACTGTTTACTTATAAAACTCTCGTACATATATACTGATATAAGCCCATCGAAAAAGGGCGATTAATTGTACACACACCCACGTACCGTTGCAAAATTACAATACAACATCATTGCTCAAAAAAAATTACAATAAAACATCTAAAAAGGAGGAAATTAGAAGCTAGGCCATCTCTCTCGCTCACTAGCTAGGTACATCATGAAGCCAGCAAGCTACTTTGCCTCATTTATTCCTGTCAGAAACTCAGAAATTAAAACACGACCGCAAAAACTTTCCCTTGACACACACACACACACCCCTGATCCTTTGTAGTGTCAAATGAGGTCTCTTTATTATTTTTCAGAACGTGACGTACGATTTAGGCTCCCCGCCGCCTTGTCTCTTTTTTTTTGGAAAAGGGATTCTTTATTAATTTTCAGTTAGATACATCGAGATGATACATCCGCCTGAAAAAAACCCGGCCTCTGTCAAACGACACACAGCCAAAAAACAAAAAAACTCAACCTCCGGGCTCTACTAGCCGCCAATCCTAAGACTAGACTGCCACCCAAACGCCCGGGCAAAAATAACCCTGGCCACATGGGCCAAGTACTGCGACGCCGCTACAAGACTGTCCTGCAATGATGGCCGTTGAAGGATAGACCATGTGCGGAGCCAATGCGATGTTGTGAAGATAACCTGCAAAAAATTTGGAGATTTATGATCAAAAACCACTGCATTTCTGCATCGCCAGACCGCCCAACATAAGGCTGCCGCGCCTACAAATACCAGAGGTTGAAAATTTTTGGGAACTAAATTCAGCCAACCATTAAAAATATTGGACACACTAGATGGTTTAGGTAAACCCCATGCCGCATAGACCGCAGCCCAAACCATACGTGTGAATCTACATTCAATAAACAAATGCTGAATTGACTCATTCTCACGACAAAAGACATACTGTTTGCTGCCATTCCAATTTCGCTTAGCCAGATTATCCTTAGTGAGTATAACCCCTCTCTTTAAGAACCACAGAAAATTTTTAACCTTTAACGGGAGCTTTGATTTCCAAATTTTACACGCGTACCATCTAACGCCGCAATTAGTTCTGAATTGTGATTCGCCAGATGTATTGCAGCCCGAAACTGCAAGTCAATGGTTATTAGCTAGCAGTGGAAGATGTCAATTTAGCCTCCGGCAAAGCACGACTGCACGAAACAATTAGCCGACTACAACTGGCTTTCTCCATGACTTTATTATGAAATCATCTGAAACCTTTTTTTGCAAAAACGAAATAAACTATCAGAAATCTTAAAAAAACTAAAGTACTCGAGTAGTACCGCTTATCAAATTTCGAGCATAGCAAGCATAAATATTCCAAAAAAAAGGAAAAAAAAGATGAACACTTGCAGCGCTGTTGCATTCGCAACCACGTGTGGCTCTGCTGCAAATCTCACCGTGTATAGTTTCACCCCTAATGGATGTCACATGTCCCATCTTGTCAATCTCAATTCTCAACTCGTCTGATTTCTCGCGCACTTGATATGCATAGAAAATCAAGAGGAGGGGGGCAAAATCAAGAGATTGCATGGCATCCACCGGGGGATGGAGCTGCATTAGCAGCAGGGATTCACATAAAAGTTTTTTCCTGCTACGATGCCTGCCAAATCCACTGGATCGGTGGCTGCCGTGTTTGCCATCAGTTCCATAACTATTTTGAAGGTCAAACCTTCAAAAGATTCAACAATTAAACTAGTTCTAAAACAAACGCAGACAAAGCTAGCTGTGCCTCTCTAAGCAGAACATTTGACTTTGGAATACACTAATCTTTTAGTAACAACATGTTAACATGTACATGATCATTTGGGTAATGTACGGAGGCATGGCATGCAGTACAAAGATATTTTATGTGTGCAACTGCCCAGTGTGGCATTGCCTGATTGGCATATGCTAGCTCGTTGTCTCTATCTTGCCGGTCTCTCCTGGGCTATATATATGCCTCGACCATCAGGAAACTGACCAAGCAGGCAACGGCCAATATCTCTCATCTCTCTGCTCGAGGTAAGCTACATCTATCTTGCACCCGCGTTCTCCCGCTGGCATTCGCCTACTGATGAGCAAGCCGTCATAATCTTGCAGCTGCTGCAGCAGGACGAGTAGACGAGAAGCAAACGAAAGCTTGCCACAATGGCGGGGGGTCAGCTCAACGTCTTGGCCACTCTCGACCAGGCCAAGACGCAATGGTACCATTTCATGGCGATCGTGATCGCCGGCATGGGCTTCTTCACCGACGCCTACGACCTCTTCTGCATCGCCCTCGTCACCAAGCTCCTCGGCCGCATCTACTACACCGACCCCACCTCCAAGGACCCCGGCACCCTCCCGCCCAGCGTGTCTGCCGCCGTGAACGGCGTCGCTCTCTGCGGCACGCTCGCCGGGCAGCTCTTCTTCGGGTGGCTCGGCGACAAGCTCGGCCGCAAGAGCGTCTACGGCTTCACCCTCATCCTCATGGTGCTCTGCTCCGTGGCGTCCTCCCTCTCCTTCGGGCACACGGCCAAGGGCGTCATCGGCACGCTCTGCTTCTTCCGCTTCTGGCTCGGCTTCGGCATCGGCGGCGACTACCCGCTCAGCGCCACCATCATGTCCGAGTACGCCAACAAGAAGACCCGCGGCGCCTTCATCGCCGCCGTCTTCGCCATGCAGGGCTTCGGCATCCTCTTCGGCACCATCGTGGCGCTCGTCGTGTCGGCGGCGTTCCGCAACGCGTACCCGGCGCCGTCGTACGCCGTGAACCCGACGGCGTCCCTCGTGCCGGAGGCCGACTACGTGTGGCGCGTCGTCCTCATTTTCGGCACCGTCCCGGCGGCGCTCACCTACTACTGGCGCATGAAGATGCCGGAGACGGCGCGGTACACGGCGCTCATCGCCCGGAACACGAAGCAGGCCGCCGCCGACATGGGCAAGGTGCTGCAGAAGGAGATCGCCGAGGAGGACGAGGAGGTGCAGCGCCAGGTGGTCTCCGGCGAGACCTGGGGCCTCTTCTCGCCGCAGTTCCTCCGGCGCCACGGGCTCCACCTGCTGGCTACGACCAGCACGTGGTTCCTCCTCGACATCGCCTTCTACAGCCAGAACCTGTTCCAGAAGGACATCTTCAGCAAGGTCGGGTGGATCCCGCCGGCGAGGACCATGAACGCCATCGAGGAGGTGTTCCGCATCTCCCGCGCGCAGGCGCTCATCGCGCTGTGCGGCACCATCCCGGGCTACTGGTTCACCGTGGCCCTGATCGACATCATGGGCAGGTTCTGGATCCAGCTGATGGGGTTCTTCATGATGACCGTGTTCATGCTGGCGCTGGCGGCGCCGTACAACCACTGGACGGAGCCGGCGCACCACACGGGGTTCGTGGTGCTCTACGGGCTCACCTTCTTCTTCGCCAACTTCGGGCCCAACAGCACGACCTTCGTGGTGCCGGCGGAGATCTTCCCGGCGAGGCTCCGGTCGACGTGCCACGGCGTCTCCGCCGCGGCCGGCAAGGCGGGGGCCATCGTGGGGGCCTTCGGGTTCCTGTACGCGGCGCAGGACCCCAAGAAGCCCGACGCCGGGTACAAGCCGGGCGTCGGCATCCGCAACACGCTGTTCCTGCTCGCCGGCACCAACTTCCTCGGCATGCTCATGTCACTGCTCGTGCCGGAGTCCAAGGGGAAGTCGCTCGAGGAGATCTCCAAGGAGAACGTCGACGACGGCACCGCCGACGCTCCGGCCAGAGTCTAGATCGAGGCACACGGCCGGCTTTTTTCTGCGTGCGTGCATGCATGATGCACGGCGGATGGGTTTCATCAGGTTTTGTCTTCTGTATGCTTTGCCTTGAGTCCTTGTGTGGTTTACTACATTATACTACTACCTTTCCATTTCGGTGTGGGCTGTGTGTGTAATACTCTGAAACTATTGTTTGGTAATTTTCTCAATCATACATAATTGGAATTGTGCTGGTGTTGGTGTCTAACTGTCTGGTTGACCAACATTATTACTATATCAATAATAAAAATGCTGATTTAGCATTCCAATCCATCCTTTCTATTTTGAGGAGTGTTCCTCATTCCCATCCCATCCCATCCATCTGAGAATTGGACCGAACTTGCCGTTCGTGTTATTGGAGTTGGCTGCAATACAAATTTTCGTAGCCTAGGACGGCCCACTGCCGGATCGTCGTGGTCACCAATACGCGAGAGCGCCGGCCGCCGGCAACCTCTCTCTTTGCGCTAGTGCCGGACGCGGCCACGCGCGGGCCGGCGGCATGCTTTGCCTTGCCACGCCTCCGCCGTGCCCGCGTCCCGAGGATCCGAGCACGGTGACGGTGACCGCCCCGCGTCCCGTTGCATCGCGTGGCCGCTGGGCGCGGGCTTCACGCGAGGCGCCCTGTGAAGAGTGAAGGCTGAAGAGTCCGCGCCCGGCGCGGCGCCCCCTACTTTATTTTTGCTCGGGATCGACCGGTCAGGAGTCATTTTCGTTCGAGGACCCAAACCAAAATATAATGGGCCGGTTTGTGTGGGACACTAAAGTGTAAACTTGCGTATGGGATCTGCGCAGCAAGGGATCAGCGTATTCAAATTTTACGTAGCACGGTGCGATATACCTCCGGTTTTGTATAGGACAGCACAATTAGTTTAACGGCCCTGTTCACTTGGCTTATCAGGCACCAGCCAGCAGTATTTTTCTCTCAGCAGAAATCAGCACTAGCCATCACCCAATCAGCAGTATTTTTCTCTCAGCACAAATCAGCACCAGTCACCAGCCAAGCGAACATACTGATACGTCAAATGTACAAAACCGAAAGTATTAACAAATTTATTATAGATTAGCAATAAGGGTTTTCATAGTAAAACTAAACTACATAGATTTAAGTTTCTATTTTAACCTGGCATTATTCTTAAAGCGGCAGATGATATGCCCATCGTGTGTGTGAATCTTTCGCAAAAAAAAACGAAGATAGTAGCATAGAAAATGTTTATAAAAATTCAAAACTTTCACTTCGTCCATTAAACCATCGTAATTTTACAAAAACCCTCTAATGTTTATAAAAATCAATCCACGGTCCTTTAATATGTTGTAATTTTATAAAAACTCTCGAATATTTATAAAATCAACCCCCGGTCCTCTGATACATTGTTATCAAACCATCATAATTTTACGAAACCTTCTAACCCACGGTTTTTTAATACATTGTAATTTTGCGAAAACTCTATAATATTTATAAAAAATCAATCCTCGGTCCTTTGATACATTGTAATTTTTTCTATCTATATCTATATATACTATAAAGATTCAAAACTTTTGACAACCAATAGACCCACCAGTCATTGAAACACTACCACCCCTGCTAGCGACTCCACCTGCTATGCAATCTTAATTTTTTTATTAAATGTGCGTATCGCACGTGCGTTTTTGCTAGTCATCGAAAAAAGAACGACCATATCTGATCGGCTTGACTGTTCGCTCGTTGTTTAATTTGCTCCAAAAGATCATCTGGAATTTAACTACAAACCAACGGTGTCTTTGTATATTTTCACCGAAAAAAACATTGGTTAGACTTTATAGTTCTTTATATATTGATGATGATCAAAATTTTAAAAGTCTAACCAACAGAAATTCTAAAATGCCATACATTTTGTCAAGTTCTGGCTATTTACAAAATTATTACATTGCAAAAATATGTATTCAATAATTAACTTATTCATCTCAATTTCGTGCTCGTAGTCTACATGGCAGTTGCTTGTCTATTGCCGGCTAAAAAATATTAAAAGTTCCAGAAACATGCAACAGTAATCTCTGTGATGTCCCCCACCGCATTTCTTTTTCTTATTATTACTGCATCGCTTATTAACTGGCTGACGCTGGCGTATTCAGTTCCTCACATCAGACATGCACCATGAAGTTCATTAGAAACTTCCCCCACAGATCAAAGGAAAGAGACCTCTCATGGTTTCTAGCCCTTAATTTCAAACCCCGTCGATATCATCATCGAAACTGGACAGCGACAAGCCAGATCTGGTTCAGCAAAACTGAAACCAAGAAGCAGGAGAAGTGAATGGCAGGGCCCTGCGCACAGTTCGACCGGTGTTCATGAACTGGACTCGAGCGAGCTCTAGGTCCTCGCTAGCTCTGATTCCGTTGCTAGCATAGTAGCACCACCCGTACTGACGATTCAGTAACCTGCATGCCTACCATTTCCTTCTTGTTTTGTCTCACCGAACCTAAAAGGAAGCGACGTATTACCTGTACGGATAATCCATCTCAACGATGCTTACCAGCTCCCCTACAATTTCTCTGACGAAGATGTGCCTATCAATTACGCCTTGCAGACGCGGGAAGCATGACCGTTGCGGTCGATCCTGCTGACCGGTGAGACTTGAGTTTTGCAGTCTGCCCCCTCTGATCGTGATAAGGATGAATTCAACCAGCGCTTAGAGTTGACTGATTTAGGTGATTCTCGTCGTCTTCGTCGATATATTTGTCTGGACAGCTACTCCAGAGCTCCACGGGCAAGACTAGCTGTATCGAGTAGTGTAGCTAACACCTAACAGCAGGTCTAGAAGAGAAGCGAGTGGGCTTCTTGGGAGCTGAGACCGACCATGGCGGGGCGTCAGCTCAACGTGCTGTCCACGCTGGACCAGGCCAAGACGCAGTGGTACCATTTCATGGCGATCGTCATCGCCGGCATGGGCTTCTTCACCGACGCCTACGACCTCTTCTGCATCGCCCTCGTCACCAAGCTCCTCGGCCGCATCTACTACACCGACGTCTCCAAGCCCGACCCCGGCACGCTGCCGCCCAACGTGTTGGCGGCGGTTACCGGCGTCGCGCTCTGCGGAACGCTCGCCGGGCAGCTCTTCTTCGGGTGGCTCGGCGACAAGCTCGGCCGCAAGAGCGTCTATGGCTTCACCCTCATCCTCATGGTGGTCTGCTCCGTCGCGTCGGGGCTCTCATTCGGGAGCACGCCCGCCGCCGTCATGGCCACGCTCTGCTTCTTCCGCTTCTGGCTCGGCTTCGGCATCGGCGGCGACTACCCGCTCAGCGCCACCATCATGTCCGAGTACGCCAACAAGAAGACCCGCCTCGACATCGCCTTCTACAGCCAGAACCTGTTCCAGAAGGACATCTTCAGCAAGGTCGGGTGGATCCCGCCGGCGAGGACCATGAACGCCGTCGAGGAGCTCTTCCGCATCGCGCGGGCGCAGGCGCTCATCGCGCTGTGCGGCACCATCCCGGGCTACTGGTTCACCGTCGCCTTCATCGACATCGCCGGCAGGTTCTGGATCCAGATCATGGGGTTCGCCATGATGACCTTCTTCATGCTCGGCCTCGCCGTGCCGTACCACCACTGGACCACCGCCGGCCACCACACGGGGTTCGTCGTCATGTACGGCTTCACCTTCTTCTTCGCCAACTTCGGGCCCAACAGCACGACCTTCATCGTGCCCGCCGAGATATACCCGGCGCGGCTGCGCTCCACCTGCCACGGCATCTCCGCCGCCGCCGGGAAGGCCGGCGCCATCGTCGGAGCGTTCGGGTTCCTGTACGCCGCGCAGGATCCCCACAAGCCGGAGGCCGGGTACCCACGGGGCATTGGCATCCGCAACGCGCTCTTCGTGCTCGCGGGCACCAACTTTTTGGGCACGGTCATGACGCTGCTCGTGCCCGAGTCCAAGGGCAAGTCGCTCGAGGTGGTGTCACAGGAGGTCGCGGAGGACGAGGAGGCCGCGTGATAAAATTAGATGCGCTGCGGCGGCGCTCACAGAAATGTTGTGAACTTGTGATGGAGCAGGTGAGTGTTGTTGTTAGTAGCATAGTCTTAGTTGCTTCGTGTAGGTGGTTGCTTATACTTTGGGTGTGCACTACTGTATAGAACCTTGATGTAGCTGGAAAGTATATCCATGGTGTACAAGTCTGTGTAGTTTAGTCTGAACTCTACTCACTGTTGTGTTGTGAATGAGAAGACGCGTGTTCTTGCAAGAACAAAGGTGATTATTCTGGTGATTGTCCTACCATCCGCTGCTGCAGTGTTCTGTGCTCATTCATTCATTCGTTTGCTAGTCTATTCTGGTGATCTGGCTCTCTTGGCGTTCAGTCAAATGGATGTTGCAAGTTGGTGCTGATGATCGGGACACCAAACATAGATTGCAGGGACCATCCATAAGAGAACAGGTCTTGACTTTTCTGTCTGTGGCGCTATGTGGGAGAATAGATATTCAGCTGAAGAAATAAGACAGATAACTCCAAACAATTTATGAAAGTTAGTAGTAGCCGCAGAAGAGTTTCAGATAAACTTTTTTTAGGGCAAGAGTTTCAGATAAACTGAAACACACGGAGAGTATAAAACATCATATAATTTTTAAAATTGGCTGGAATTTCAGTAGTACAGTACACCATAAATTTCAGTAGTCCATGACCAGGTTTGTTCACGGTTTCTCTATTGTTGAAAATAGATTCAGTTGAAGAAAAGAATCAATATAACTACTCCGAACAACTTATAAAAAGTAAGTATCAAAACACCTTCAGTTAAGGCATTTAAGCAATCAGTCAATCCTAATTTTTGAAAAACAAAATGCTACAGTACTGTATTTGAGTTCTTTTACGGCTAACTCGTCGGTACAGGGAAATCGATGTATCCAGCCGATCCCCAAAACAAACACGCACACTGGCACGTGACTGATGCGCCGGACTAGACCATCTCTGGTCCGGAAGGCCGCACGGCCTTTGCGCCATCGCCGGAGGTTTCGTCGTCGTCGCTGGCCTCGCCGGACATCTCCTCGAGCGACTTGCCTTTGGATTCCGGCACCAGGAAGGTGAAGAAGAGGCCGAGCACGTTTTACGCCGCGAGCACGAACAGCGCGTTCCGCACGCCGATCCCCGGCTTGTACCCGGCGTCCACGTGCGCCCCGTCCTGCGGCTGTGCCGCGTAGAGGAACCCGAAGGCCCCGACGATGGCGCCGGCCTTGCCGGCGGCGGCGGAGATTCCGTGGCAGGTGGACCGGAGCCGCGCCGGGAAGATCTCCGCCGGCACGATGAACGTCGTCGCGTTGGGCCCGAAGTTGGCGAAGAAGAAGGTGAAGCCGTACATGACGGCGAAGCCGATGTGGTCTGAGCGGGTAGTCGCCGCCGATGCCGAAGCCGAGCCAGAAGCGGAAGAAGCAGAGCGTGGCCATGACGGCGGCGGGCGTGCTCCCGAATGAGAGCCCCGACGCGACGGAGCAGACCACCATGAGGATGAGCGTCATGCCGTAGACGCTCTTGCGGCCGAGCCTGTCGCCGAGCCAGCCGAAGAAGAGCTGCCCCGCGAGCGTGCCGCAGAGCGCGACGCCGTTCACCGCGGCGGCGACGTTGGGCGGCAGCGTGCCGGGGTCGGGCCTGGAGACGTCGGTGTAGTAGATGCGGCCGAGCAGCTTGGTGACGAGGGAGATGCAGAAGAGGTCGTAGGCGTCGGTGAAGAAGCCCATGCCCGCGACGACGATCGCCGTGAAGTGGTACCACTGCGTCTTGGCCGCGTCGAGCGTGGTCAGCACCTGCAGCTGCTGCCGCCGCTCCCCCCTCGCCATGGCGCCGCGCGGTCTCGAGCCGTCGCCGCCAAGCGCTTGAGCGGCGCGGCTGTTGTAGATCGGGGAGGGCGCAGGGCGGAACAGAGTTTGTTACGCTGAGGATACAGCTGTCAAAAAAGGGCAGCAGGATTGGCATGAGGTTAGGCAGGTGATTCCGAGTTTTCCGGGGGGTCTCTCATCTTGGCCGTTTGTGCTACCGGCCTACCGCAGAGAGCATCTGCTGCAATCTGTTTTTAAGTTTTTTTAGCAATGTCTGTTAATTTTTTTTTGAGTTAAAGCAATATCTGTTTGTTTTTAGAATGAAAACATGAACTCGACGAAGTTCGTCCGATCTGAGTCCAGTGCGTAATTCTAAATTCGTAATTAGGTTCGTCGATTTTCTTCTCTCTCCTGAGGCCCCACCCAACAAGAAGCGAAGAGGCCTGAGGAAAAGGCCACATCCCCTCACACAGCCCAACCCAACAGGCCCACATCCTACTTGAGAGCGCGGCCCATCCGCCTCGCCCACGGGTATCGCAGCCCAGCTCTTCCCCGCGTCCCCGCGTGTGATGGACGACGGCCGCGGATGGGAAGCTTAATGGGCCGGAAGGCCGCGGCTCCTGGCTTTCTCTCTCTCTCGTGATCGATCGGCGGCGCGCGGCGGCGGGAGTGGCGGCCACTGCGGAGGCTATGGTCAGGTGAGGTCAGTACGGCCGGAGCGGAGAGGCCTGGTGGTCTGTCCGAGTTTGGCATGTGATGCCGACGCGCCCTTTAAATTTGGCGGCCGCCGATCGGGGACGCCACGCTGACGTGAGCTCTAGCTAGCTGTCTGGGTCATCTCTTCTACTCCGTAGTAGTCTCTTTCTGCGAGGAAGCTCGCGCAGGGGTTTCCTGGCTCATCAGTGGAGAATCAACATCGGCACCATCAACCTTGACTATGGATGACTGGTGGAGACGTCCAGTGGAAAAAGGCTATGGGATCTTTGTGGTACAAGGGGCATTTGCAATTTTGTCGGTGGATGGAGACTTGATAGCCCATCAATCTCCGGCCAAAAAGTCGGTAAGAGCCCGAAAACGCTCATCTTGTATATCCTTTTGCAGTCAATCAAATACAATACTCTTTTGTGCATGAAGTTAGGCGCGCAGAATTTGAACACAAAATATATGGACAGAAAATTTAAATGAACGAATTTGTTGTAACACTAATCAACTTCTTTCTTCTTTTTTTTTGGGGAAACACCGTAAAAGGGAGAAGCAACCTCAATTTTAATTAATTTGTGTGAAATATCAATTTTAGTTATACTCTCTTGGGCAGACACCGTTGACATTTTGGACATGATATGACCATACTTTTCTCAATAACCTTTTGACATATTTAGTTTGGAAATATGAAAGTCACACATATAAATTTACCTTGGAATATGCTTTAGTTATCTCATAAATTGTAAGGATTTATTACAAATATGTTGTAATAGAAAATGAAATAGTGATGTTGGAATCCCTGACATGTCTTGAATGTCAAATATATATTCTTTTGCCTAGATTAGAGGGAGTAGTATGTTTGCTCAACAACAATATAATATAATGAGAAAACAACCAACCGCACGTACACAATGAAAAACAAAATGTTAAACAAATTATTACCAATCAACTAATGGATGCCCCGTTGGTTCATCATACGATAATGGTAGTCCATAAGCTAGGTGTTCTTCTCTCTTCCGATATGATCCTTTTCTCCTCCTGGATCAGGTTTGGACATGCAGAAGCAGTACGACCAAATTCCCCTAGTTTTTGCAGCATGGATGCCCCGCAGGCCCCACATGACACATTGTTGGGAAAACATAGTTGCATCGAGTGTGTGGGCAGGGTTTGCATATGTAGGCCACTTCAAGGACATTTGACCAAGCACATAACAATATAATAATAAACAAAAATATAAATAGACCACTGACAAGAAAAAAAAACTTAGATAGATCTTACAATAAGAATATTCCCAGTCCCTTTCTCCCCCCTATTTTTTTTTTCTTCTCGAGAAGAAGGGACCATACTCGTTTAGCATGCTTTTCATGCACAACAACCAGATGTCAGGAGAGATAAAATCTTGAGACTTTCACAAACAAGATATGTATATTTTCCAAGTAGCTAGCCAGCAGAATTTCGAACAAAAAAGGGTTTAATCTGTAGTATGACATATGCATATACAGTACATACTTCTTTCTGGAGAAAATGACCATATATGCATACTCATATAGCAGCTTTATGTGTAAAATTAATCAATACCGTAGCATTCTGTACCATGTACAGTGCTAACGTACTGGCGCTGAACCAAGTGCATGCATGGCCTACTTCTTCCGTGTGTCTTCATGATGACAAAGCACTTTGCATGGGCTTGCTGGAATAGTGACGTGTAAGCTGTTGAGTGTACACGTGTGCCCATGGCGAGTTATGTCCATGCTCCGGCAGGCGCAGTCAGGCACCGGAAAGATCGAACAGAGGCGGCTATATTCTTGGTAGTATTACTTGTCTCCTTTACTGGAAGCGCAACGCAACATGCAGCGAGCATTAGCTGTATGTATGTATGTATGTATGTGTAGTAGGATATATATATAAGTAGCTATATGTATTTGTACTAGCATGCAGAGACGATCTTAGTATTAGTTCTTGTTGTACTTGTCCTCTGATGCTAGCATCTCCTCCAAGATCCTGTCGTCGAGGTACTCGAGCTCCACCTTCTCCGAGTCCGGGATCCGGGCCCTCCCCCTGGCACCAGCACCAGCACCAGTACCACCACTCGCCGCCGGGGCCGAGGAGGAGGAGGAGGAGGAGGAGCCGCTGCTCA
>OAMR01000269.1:0-10546 GCA_900205405.1 Echinochloa crus-galli | reverse complement strand
TGCATGCAGATACACTACACTATATCTAGTACACTGCGCCTTCCTACTTCGTTCCAAGATGGCCACGCCACCCGCAGACGGATTCTATCTTGGAACGACGGAAATAAAGATAGGACAGAATGAAGATTGCTGTGCGGGCACACTTGATGCTTATCGTCGGAGGCCTCCTTTGCTTGCTCTTGTACGTTGTGCCGTGCAGGCTGTCATATATTGTCCGCATCACATGCATACGTGTCGCGCTCATCAACCGGAGTATAATTAATTTGTATATAATCATGTATTCCTTTCCTCTAAATTGTAGCTTATTAATTCAGATTTATATTCTAGATTAAAGTTCCCTAATAATTTTAACCAAGGAAAGAAGTATGTAAGCTATAAAATTTGAAACCGATCGACGGAGTACGTAGTAGTACACTTTAATTTTATCATCGAAGTGCAGTACTGCATAAATGTGGATATATGGTAAATCAGGCCAGTGTGCTTGCATGGAAACGAGGGCAGAGTAGGATCAGGAATCTATGTACATGTCGTCGATCGATCCTGATATATTCTGTTGTTGTACGATGTACATACAGGTATGGCCATCGCATAGAGAGGCCGGCTAACAATAATGAGGGATCCCGGAAGGCAAATGGCAGTACGTCTCCATGTATGGCTAGTAGATAGACGCGTTCGAGATTCCACAAGCGTACACATACTTTTATTGAACGGATGGCGAAAGTTTATGCTTTCGCAAATTTTTATTAGAAGAAGAGAGTTGGCCCTGTTTATAAGGAAAACCGGGCCCGAAAACCATACAACTTTGGTCCGAAGACCGTACAACTGGAGCGGTATCGTACCATCTCACACAACTCCGGTCCATGACCGCACAACTCAAGGGGTAGAAAACCCCGAACAACTCTTGTCCACATATCATACAACTCCGGAGATGTAGGATTGGGACATCAACCAGCACCGTACAACTCGACTGAAATGACCCGGTGGGCTGGATTGGAACATCAGCACACACCGCTCTAAGCAACTCAAACATCTCTGCTCGGTCGTAGTGGGACGTCGACTCGGGCCAACTCTGCTCAGTCGGATTGGGACATCGACATGAGCTACCAAACACAGCTTCCACTAGCTGAAAACTCTCTTCTTCTCTACTTTAACTCTTTTTTTTTCTTTTTTTCAACAAATGGAACTGAAACAAAGAGAAGAAAGACAAAAAAGGAAGGAAGAGAGCATCCTCATAAAGCACCATCGCCGACGCATCAAGCTGGAGGACCTAGACAGCAAATTCCCGCCGAAGAAGCTCAACGTCACCTTCAGGAAGGGCATGACGCCAACGGCGCCATTGACGTTGTCACATGAAGAGAAGGTTTTCACCCGCTTCATCTCCGTGTGGCGGAACAGAGACGGTCGACGCCACCAACCACACCTCCGTGATGCTGCCGGTGGGCCGTCGCACGGCTGCAGCCAACTACACCACCATGGCAGCGTTGAGAAAACAGACCGTGCAAAAACCGCCGTCGGCCATGCCACCACGGCACCACCGACACATCGCTGCCTGAGAAGACGGCTTGGAGCGACCAGCTACACCACCACGGCGTCCCTGGTGTACAGTTGTCTAGCCGCCGCAAGCCACGCCACCGCGACGTCGCTAGCACCCGCCCGCAACAAAGCCGCCGCTGGCCACGCCACCATGACGCCACCAGCTCCATCCAGATCCGAGGCCGCCGCAGGGAGCAGGCCCACGCATCCGCCGCCGCTGATGTCGCCACCGCTTCCAGCCGCGCCCGGGAGCGGGGAACCAGGGCGCCGTCCACACTGACGCCGGCCACCAGGCCGCCGCCACAGGCCCGCGCCAAGAGACACCTCCACCGTGGGGCAGCCGGGCCGCCGCCGACGACCCCGCAACCAACCGCAGGAACCGGCCAGGAACCACCGGCAGGTCGCGGATCCAGTCATCCCTGCCACGGATCCGGTCGCCCCTGTCGTAGATCTGGCCGGAGGTCATCCATGGAGCTTGAGGAGTGGAGGAGGAGGGAGAGGCTAGGAGGGGGGAGAAGAATGGGAGAATGGGGGAGACGGCCCCACCGCCACCTTCCTTGCCGCTCGTCGGGCTTCCGGTGGGCAGCTCCGGCAGCGGCGGAGGCGAGGGAAGGGGTGACGGGTTTGGTTGGCGGCGGCCGGGGTGTCCGCCCGAGTCGCCCCCGGGGGACGACGCGGGGTGCGGGGGAACTGTAGGGCTCAAGCACACACATACTAGTTCTGAATGAGCACACACCACTTGCAGTGAATGGTTTTATATATATCTTGGAAAGATAATGTACGTCCTGCTACGCATATACATGCATGCCTCCGTGCAGCATTGCCTGTCATGTACATATGCTAGTTTATTTCAAGCATGCAGGCCTTCTCGTGACTTGAGCGAGTTTTTTTTCCCTCTATGTATGTATTTTGGCACGGTCCCTATAGAGTGAACTGCTTATGTAGTTATGTTGCACTATATATGGAGTAAATTATACAAAATTACGCGAAAGTTAAAAAAAGATATCACAAATATAGCACCTCTAATTAATAATCAGTGTGCGATATGGCATTGAGAATTGGTTTGCGGGCGCTGCTTGTTGTATGGATGGCGTATAATATAATATTATTTGATACTACCTTCATTCTAAATTACTATTTGTTGTTGATTTTTTTCATGCTTTTTTATTATTTATCTTATTTAAAATTTTAATTTAGATATAAAAAATAAATCATGCTTAACGTATATGTGATGGAAAAGTATATCATAAGCAAAATAAATAATACTTTCATAATTTTTTGAATAATATGAATGGTTAAACTTTAGGAAGTAGAGACATTATTACTAACGTACTCCTTCCTAAAGTTTATCACACACCTCCAATATTTCGATGTTAATAAAAATGTTGCTCTGCCCTTGCTATTTTTTTAGATTAATTCATGGGACATGAAGCATAACGTTGTTACTCCCATGTCAATATTATAGACTTTTTTTTTCGATGTTTCAAATGTCAATTCCAATCTAGCAACATGTTGCTTGAAAATAAATAGTAAAATGCATGAAGGTACGTATCCGGTGCAAACCAACCTCTCCATGCAAACTTTGGAAACCATGGTAGGAGGGGAAATTTGTAAAATCACAGGGAAGGTGGGAGGGGGGATTGGCAAAACCAGCATGCATGAGATGTTGGAGGCCCATTGGATCAACATCGTGTACGTGGATCAGATTGTGGTTTCTAAAGTTTGCATGGAAGGGTTGGTTTTCACCTGATATATTGACATTTAAAATATATCAGCTCTCCTTTTTTTTTCTCTCTACTCCCTCTTCTGCAACTACTGCATGCTTCTTTCTGACTTCAACGAGGAAGATCGAGCAGGGATAGGAGCGTGGCGCGCGGGAGAAAGTAAAAGCAGACGATGGATTTTCCTAAAAAAGAGCAGATGATGGGCGACCACTGGACGGCTGAAATTCGGGTACCGGAGCAGGGGCACCAAAAAAAATCCTAAATGTAGTGTATCAACCTAGAGAAGGAAAAACTGCTATCTGCAATCATAAGGCCATCACCAACATGTACCGACAGTCGGAGAAGGCGAGATGCTGAATAGGCGTTGCTCAGCTCTTACGTATGGGTTATGGGTAGCCGGCCGGTCCGAGTCTCTGATTAATATTCCTCTTACCGGGGTCATGGTGGATTCACAGAATCATCATAGGGGCTCATGAATAGCCAGTCCTTTTGTACATGTTCATGTGCGCGGTTGGTAGCTTTAGTGTTCGCCGCGGTCGTGTTTGCCACAAATTTCCGCTTTTATGGACGGAAGAAGTTCCCGGATTACTCAAAGGGATCTGGAACAGCTAGCTAGCACTGCACGGGCTGATGCTGACGAACGCAAATGGACTAACAAACGCTTGCATGCATGGCCACCTGGCAATGCAAATGGTGGGCATCGGGCCCGGCTGGCGGCAACGACCTAGCGAAGGTTCTTGAATCAGCAGGAGCTAAGCTGATAGATGGAGGATACGATGGTGCCATATGACATGTACCAGAGGGCGTGTGGTTCCTCGAAACAGGAAGGGGAAAAAGATCGAAGATCTCGCGTCAAGTTGCATCCGTGCCGACTGCCGGCCGGGTGGTAAAGCAGAGAGGGGTCGTCATCGTCGCATCGAGATGAGACGACGCTGATGGCTGCGGCAATGATTGGGGCGCGTCGCCATCTTGGGTGTCGTCTCCGATCACCTGCGGGGGCGCGGCCCCGTTTTGGCATCCCGGGCGCCGTGTCCGTCGATCCGCTGCCAACTTGGCGTCGTCCATGTGAAGCCCGGGTGGGCTCGTCGCCCCGCCCGCCGCCTGCACGGAAGCTGCCTCTAGCTAGCTTGATCCCGCTCGCTTTGGCTAGCTTGCTTTGCCCGCCCGGCCTGCCTCTGCTTGCCGAGGCGTGCACGCTCCCCTCCACGCGCGCGACCGCACTCTCTAGGGCCGCGGCGCGACCACCGCGCCTCCCCCGCCCGCCGGAAAACGTGGCGCGCCGCGGCGCCAGACGACCCTGCATGCGCGGCGGGGCGGCAGCAGATAAAGGTATGCGGCAGATGGATGCGTGCGGTGCGCCGACCGGGCCCAGCACGACGGTGACCGCGCGCCGGCCGGGATCGAGCTGAGCAAGTGTGTGTACGTACAAGCGCGCTGCTCCAGATATTTCGACAGATTCTTCATTGGACCTGTGTTAATTTTAGCATACATGTATGTTTATAGCAACAGAATACTCCTGCTGGCGCTGCACTTGTATGCTATAGGAGATTGAGCTGAGTGCGCGGGTGTGTGTCTGTGGTCGTCGTCAGGCATACGTAGATTAGCATATGGGTCGATGATCTTTTCTCTGAACCGGTTGATGCTGTATAGTGTGGCTCTCCAGGTGCAACAGAAATGGAATGGATACGGGGAATTATCATTTGCCCTCCTTTTGCGGCAGATGCTAACGCTTTGTCCATTGGCAATTTGGACAATGTATGTACGTCTACTGATCGCATATACTCTCTCGTCTCAAGGGGCGATGATCGATTGCCATTTGGTAACAGTACTACCAGTGAAGTGATTTTACACGTACTCCCTCAGTCCTAAATTGCATGTTGTTTTAAAGTGATATTTTTATAAAACAATACAATCAAAACAAAATTATTAGAAAGCCTCTTTCTGGGACAAATAAATATACTTGGTTGTATAATTTTCATCAAATATCTAAAGTCTCTACAAAAAAAACTATAGCCAAAGTTTGAAATGAAGATCGACCAATAAGCCTAAACACAGCCTAAGCTAAAAAGGCCATTCATTTGTGAAGAGAGGGAGCTTAGAGCAACTCCAACGGCCTCGCTAAATGTATTCTTCTCTGTAAAAAAATGCCGGTAAAAACCCGATCCAAGAGTCTCTCCTTCTCCATCGCTACTTTATCCCGCTCGCCATCCCCTCCTCTTCCCTCGGCATTTTTGTTGTGCGCGTCGGACTTACATCTCCCTCCTCCCGTGCGCGCCACGGGATTTGTCCGCCCATAACCAATTTGAGTTAATATGGATAGTGTTATGGTGAGTCTATTGGTTACTTCGTAGTTTTAGAAGGTTTCTATTTTTTTAGAGTCCTCTAAAACTCTAGATTTAGCTAGGATTATACCTAAGTTATTGGAGTTGCTCTTATTAGTGTATTTATTTAGATTAGATCATGCTTAACAAGGTAAGCTAAGATTATGCCCACCACACTAAGGCGATATTAAAGAGAAGTCAGCATTGTGCCAAAAAATTTCAGGTTTTATTTTCATACTTTCTCGTCTCTTAAGGCCGCCAACAACATTATTATGTATCCATATATGAGTATAGTATTTATTTAGATTAGATCAAGCTTAACAAGGTAAGCTAAGATTATTCCCACCACACTAAGCCAATATTAAAGAAAAGTCAGCATTGTGTCAAAAACTTTCAGGTTTTATTTCCATACTTTAAGGCCGCCGACAAATCCATAATTAGTGTATCATGACCATATATAGGGTACACAATGCGAGGCTGACGCAAGCCGAAGAGCCCAAGAAGGTAAGAACACTTCCATACACTGCATCCCAAAGAGTCTTGTCTAAGTGGCTCAGTCTTGCCTGGTCCAAACCCTATGCATGCAGCCAATCACCCCGTTAAGCTGCTGCTGCAGTGTGACCTGCTCTACCGAGAAATCCAAGTGTTGCTAGTCGGAATTCTGCAGCATGAGTTTGCCGTCTTCTTACGTGCATGGCTGTCGGCGCTCCAAGGAGACAATGTAAATGACGTACTAACCTATCTCAGGTATGACGTACTCTGTGCTATGTGTCCAGTTCAGTGGCTTCTCTATGAATTTTACTACTCCGTACTTCTGTTCACGCGTTAATTAGCCCGGGTATATGGAGAGTATTAGGCGGGTGGAGAGAAAATGGATCCCACCTGATGGCGATGAGCTGAAAGTGAATGTCGATGGTGCTTTTTTGGCGGAAACAGGAGCTGCTGCTGTAGGGGTCATTGTCCGTGACAGAGCTGGCCATCCCTTGCTAGTTGCATGGCGACGTATTTTCTTCTGCAGGGATGCGGAGGAGGCGGAGGCTACGGCGTGTTTGGAAGGAATACGCTTAGCGGTCAGGTGGTCTGATAGGCCTTTGGTCCTAGAGACTGACTGCGCCTCAGTGGCTGCTCTACTCCAAGGAGGTGAACCAGGTCGATCGTTGGTCGCCCCGGTGATTTCTGAGGCGATTCATGAAGGAAAGCAGCTCCACAAGTTAGAGTTTCGTAAGATAGGAAGAGAGCAAAATAAGACCGCGCATTTGTTAGCGCATCTAGCTTTTAATTTAAGCTCCGAGTGTGTTTCTTTTTCTTTAGATCATGCCCCGGATCATGTCCGGACATCAGTTTGTAATGACCTTGGTTAAGTAATAAAGCTCTCTTCTTTCGAAAAAAAAATTAGCCCGGGTATATGGGTTTTCCCAATAAAAAGCAGGGACATGTTGACAAATGGGCTGACGTAGTTTTGGGCCGACAAACATTAACCACATGGACTTCCATGCCCAGTGCCCACCCAATCCAACTTCAGGCATGCTGCGCGGGGTGCTAGATTCAACGCTGAAGGCCCAAAAATAAGCGAGAAACCACTGGAAAGGGCCCAGATCAGTCTCCTTTCTAATTATTTTTTTTTCTAGGAAACTTTCTTCCTTTTGTCTTAAGTTAAACTTACTTAATTTTTCCAAATTTATAAAAATGTTACTAAATTGTTTTTTTATTAAATCCACTATAAAGTATACTTTGATGGTTAATTTATCTGATATGATAGATATTATTATATCTTTATATATGATCGGTCAAAGATGAAAAGTGATTTGAGAGGGAGGAATTATTAATTATGAATCGGGCTATTTTGCCGCAAGATTTCCTCTACCGCGTCGTCACTTCCATTTATCCTCTTAAGCATTATAACACTGCAAGTGGTATTAAGCATGCGCATGTTATTTTCCGACCAATTATTGCTGAAGCGAAATCATCGTATCTTCCAAATTGGCATCATGGTGTGGGGTTTGGTACTAAACAAAGCAGCATGAGACAAATTCAATTATATCGTCCTCCCAATAATGATATATGGGTATGCAACCGGAGTTGACTTTGAACAATTAAAAAAGGATAGAGATCCATATATTAAAAAAAAACATGATAAAGTTAGTCTAGACAGGGCAGCCAGACAGAGGCACAAAGCCACTCTTAGGCCCTGTTTAGTTCCCAAATTCACACTCCCAAATTCACTATGCAAAAAGAAAATTCACATCATATCAAAATGTCATAGCATGCATGGAGTACTAAATATAGATAAAATCAAAAACTAATTACACAGTTTTGTTGTACTCTGGGAGACTAACATTTTGAGTCTAATTAATTAATTTTTGGACAATTTTTCACACATACAAACAAAACGCTACAGTGACCGGCCTGACGCGCGTCAGGCCGGCCAGGCCCGAATCGGGCGTTCCCTTCCGGGAACTAAACGCGGCCTTAGTATTTTTCCGATTAGGGAGAATTATCCGATCTTGAATTTGAACATTCATAAATGAATGTCTACAGCCAGAGCCACTCTTTGGTGCATTGTACTAAAGCTTCCATGGAAAACGTACAGCCAAACGTACACCTGCCATTCCGGGGACATTGCCAAGTACTGGGAAGAAAAGGCTGAGGTAAAACGCCCCCGCGTCGTCCCCATTGGGCGACTCGGGCGGCTCCCCGAGCGCCTCCAACCCAACCCCGCGCCACCGTTCCCCTCGCCTCCGCCACCGCCGGAGCTGCCCGTCGGAAGCCCGGCGCGTGGCAAGGAGGGCGGTGGCGGGGCCATCTCCCTCGCCCTCCCTTTCTCTTCTCCTCTTCCAGCCTCTCCTTTCTCCTCCACCCCTCCTGCTCCACGACCTCACCACCGGCAGATCTACGGCTTGGGCGGCTGGATCCGTAGCATAGGTGACTGGATCCGCGGCTTGGGTGGCCGGATCCGCGACTTGCCGGGGGTTCTTGACCGGCTCCGGCCGGGTGTGCACGGTGGCGGCGGGGCCCGGCCTCGACGGCTCCTTCGACGGCGGCGCGGCGGCGAGGGGCCCGTTGGTGGCGGCTCCCTCGGCGCCTCGACAGCGGGGCTCGGTGGTCGAGGCTGCTTCGGCGCCGCTGCTGCTGCTGCGGTGTCCTTCCTGCGGCGACGGCGGGGCCAGGTGGGCCCTTTCTCAGCGATGGCTTCGGCTTTGGAGGGTGGTGGCGCCTCGGTGGCGCGGCCGGAGGTGGCTTGCTTGGTCGTGTGCTTCTGTGCCTTCGTGGCGTGGCTGCTTGCGCCAAGCGGCGGTGCATCAGCGGTGCCTTGGTGGCGCGGCTGGTTGCCCCGAGCCGCCTTTCTCCTGCGGCGAGGTTTTTGGCGGTGCCGTGGTGGCATTGCCGACGACGGTATGTGCGAACATTTGCCAGCGGTATCACGGTGGTGCCAATGGTGGTGGTCGTGCGGGGATCCCAGCAGCACCATGGTGGTGAGGTTGGTGATGCCAGCTGTTTGGCTGCTGCTCGCGGTGGAGATGCGGGTGAAAGCTCATCCCTTTCGGGACGACGTCGATGGCGCACTGGTGTCACATCCTTCCTGAAGGCGACGTCGGGCATCTCCTTGCGGGCCTTGCATCCTGGGGTCGACGGTGTCGTCTGGCCTCTTCGGCTTTGGTTGCTTCAGTGAGAGCTTTCTCTTCCTTTTCCTTTCGTTTTTCTTTGTTGTTTTGCTTGGTCTTAGTAGTGTGTTTAGAAGAAAAGAGGTTCTGTCATTGGCTATGGTCGATGTCCCAATCCGACCCAGCGGAGATGTTTTGTCTACGGACCTGAGTTGTTTGGGGTTTACCCCTCCGAGTTGTGGCTTGTGTTGATGTCCCAATCCGATCGAGCAGAGTTGTGAGTCGTTTTGAGTTGTGCGGTGCATGCTGACGTGCCAATCCAGCTCACCGAAGTTGTATGGTCTGCGGACCTGAGTTGTTTGAGGTTTCTACACCTCGAGTTGTTTGGTCGTTAGACCGGGGTTGTATGGTTTTCGGCCCGGTTTTCCTTATAAACGGGGCCAACTCTCTTCTTCTAATAAAAATTCGGGAAAGCCTAAGCTTTCGCCGTCCGTTCAAAAAAAAACGTACACCTGCCGATTTAAACAAGCCCAACTTATACAAAACGGGTCGCAGTTTCCAACTCATATATATACGGTTGATGATGTTCATCCGCTGGAATAATAACCACTTCCAACGATCGAGTTAGGCACGCCGCAGCCGGACACGGTAGTCGGTAGGTGCGTAACGATAGAAAAATGGCGCTAGGAACAAAGTTCATCGCGCTGTCACGTCCATTGTTAATCTTGCCCACTAGCCACTACACAGAACCTTATCAATCAAGCGATCGTTCGGATAATCTGTTCCCGTGTGACGACATGCCGTGGACTGTTCGAACTCCCATGCCCGGCCGACGATTTGATCATCCACCTGCTACGGTAATTGCATGCGGCCGGCCGGTCGAAGTCAAGTACGTAGCTGTGACGTGGCTAGTGGTAATTAATGCCATCTGAACTGCAGGTTAATTTCTAACGCGTCAGCTATCAGCTTGAAGCCTTGGACTAGGCTCCTGCCCGCTTACTGATCGAGTCAGCTGCTGCCGACTGCCGAGATGAACTGGATAGCGCGCCCCCTGTTATTTGTGCTCGGTTGCCTCGCACTCGATGCTGACTGAAGGAGAGGAGAGAGTCCGAACACGTTGGCGAGCACACATTTTGCACAGCCCGCAGGCGCCAGGCGCAGCCTGGGCGCGGCTGGCCGAGGCCGAGGCCGAGGAGTTGACCTGAGCCGGGGGCGCGCGGCAGGCAACAGAACAGGAAGGCAACCCCACCACCAGGCGCGCGTCCACACCGTCTGTCACCGCCGCTGAACCGTCGCCGTCGCACGCCACCCGCGGGCACGTATAAAAGCGTTCCAAGCACTGCCCCGCACGGGCACGGCGGCCGGC
>OAMR01001385.1:16442-31722 GCA_900205405.1 Echinochloa crus-galli | reverse complement strand
TCGAGCACGTTGCAGAAGAGGATGCCCCTCCAGAGATCGACCCAGCCAATAGTGGTGGAGTCGAGCGTGATGACCTTGGTGGTGTTGTGGAAGAGCAGCTCGGTGGCCGAGTCTGGGATGGGGAGCACCCTGTCCCTCTCCGGCGCCTCAACCGTCAGCAGCTTCCAGCGCCAGCGGCGCGTGTCGGAGTCGTAGATCTGGAGCGTGAACTCCAGGTCGCTGCTGAGGGTGTTCCTGAGGACGGCGATGACATAGCGGGAGCGCTCGCCGGAGCAGCGCACGATGGCGACATCCTGGTCCCGGAAGCCCTGCTCGTGGCGGCCGCGGGGGGAGACGGCTGGCTTCGGGATCAGGTCGAGGGAGGAGGCGCCGGAGCCCGGGCGGGCGGCGTAGACCAAGTAGTCGAAGGCGCTCTGGTCGCTGACGCACAACGAGCCCGGGATGGAGACGCGGAGGAGGGCGAGGTCGGCGTGCGTGGCGACGACGAGCGGGGAATCCCTGACGCACCGGACGGCGGGGGTGCCGCGGGCGGGCCCCACGATTGTGCCGACGGCGGCGCCCAGGGCGGGGCCTGGGAAGTGGACGCAGAGGTAGGAGAGGCGCGGGGGGCGGGCGAGGCAGAAGGAGACTTGGACGGGCGCGCCGGTGCTCATCACCCCCGACGGCGGTGGTGCCGTTGAAGATGACCCAGCTTGGGCTCGGACCGCCGCCCTCCTCGGTTGGGAGGGGAGGCGGATCCAAGCAGGAGACAAATTCGCCCATGGATAACGGCGACAGATCTGACCGGAGACGATGGCGAAACCCTAACCAAACAGTCGAACAAGAAAGGGCAATGGAATGGAACAATCCTTCTTTCTTCGGCTTTGGGGACTGGCGATCGAATTTTGGGACCCTCGATCTACAAAGGACGGTTGAGATCAACCTCACCCTCCTGTCTTCTTCTATCATGGCTGAGATTTTTTTTAGCCTTTTCAATAACTAGGTATATGCCGTGGGTTGCTACGGGTAACAAAATTTATTCTTGGAAACCAACACATTTATGGTGTATATTTTAATTAATATTTGCTAGATAAGTCGTGTGGAAATGAGTTGTACACTCACATCAGTTTTCAAAAACTCACATATTTGCATTAAAAAATTATGACTTGGCGTTCATAATATTTGCCAGTTAAAACTCAAGTAAGATAGACTTGACGTTCATAATGTCATGCATTGTTAGTGTAGCAACATGTAGTGAGAAAAAATGGTTTCTCAAACCATTGGAGTGGGCACACTCACCCTCTTCTCCTCAAGATGAATTTCTCGAGCTACCACATTCTCTCTTTTCATTTCATCCTCTAGGTGGAGTTAGGTCTCCTTGTACCATGCTCCCCCAGTTTGTCCCATCTTGTCGTATCTTTAAACTTTCTTATTTGGGTTTAAACTGTCTTGACCAGTATGAATACTAGTTAACTATGCTATAATCCAGGAAAAATCTAGGAATTTAGCTATCACTTTTCTTAGGATCTTTTCTTAGGGGTATCAATTATGATCGTTGTACTCCCCCTGATGGTCACAATTACTTAATAGATCATCTCTTTTCTTTCAATGTATACTATGCATCGAATTCAGCATAGGGATCACCTCTCCCCCTCGAAATATAGCATGAACTCCAATACCATAATTTTGAAACATAAACAGGAACTCTTGTGAATGAGGAATCTTTCTAAACTTGCTTCAATCACATGATCTTATCATGTAAGGAAATTATTTCTCAACTCATATGGGAGTACACTTTTCCTCGTTGCACTTCAAGAACTTAACAGAGTACTTCTGCAAGTTAAACTCGCATATTTTCTTGTATATTGACTTTTATACAACTTTATTTTGTCCTTTTACTTCATTTTGAAAATGACTCCTTGTTAGCCACACTACACATTTAAAATATGTGTCTTCCGCCGTCACTTACTTCACAACAAGCAACTCAATAGAGTGCTCGCATACGTTTGTGAAGAGTCGATTACATAGCCAATCAGATGACATTTGTAAGATAACAACAACACTATCATCACATATGCATGCTAAGCTACGTATTGCAAAATAGTTGAAGAAAGTAACTAGTTACCAGTAGCCTTGGTCAGATATTTGGATATCTCAGTGCCATGGTAATAGCGTCTAAACGAATGGTTTTTCCTGTCGTCAAGCTTAATCTGGATTGCACGTGTTCGGGTCCCAAGCTCGAAGGCGATTTCTTCCCGAAAATCGGCTGTTCGGCAAATTAATATATCAATCACCGATCGATTTCAACACTGGGATAATACCTTTTCAAATATCTTCCATTTATAGCAGAAGCAAATTCTTCTCCCAATAATGTCTTCAAAATATATGCATTTCCAGGCACGCATCTAACCACTCTGAAAGGACCTTCCCAATTTGGAGACCACTTGCCGAATGCTGCATATTTGGTTCCAATCGGCAATATCGCTTTCCAGACTAAATCACCTTCTGTAAATTGCTTAACTTTCACCTTCTTATTGTAATACTTAGCAACTCGCATTTTGTTCTTCTCAATATTCTCCAAAGCCCTGAGACGAATCATATGCAAATCTTCTAATTCATCCATCATTAAATCTTTATAATCTTTAGAACTTAAATCCTTTTGCAACTTTATTCTCCTTGAGTCTAATTGTATTTCCCATGGCAAGATAGCATGATGCCCATACACCAACTCATAGGGAGACGTCTGTGTAGCCCCATGTGGAGCCATTCGGTAAGCCCATAAAGCCTCACTGAGTACCGAATGCCACTTTCTCGGCTTCTGATCAATCTTCTTCTGTATAATTTTAATCATAATCTTGTTAGAAGCCTCTGCCTGACCATTAGCTTGGGCATAATAAGGAGAAGAATTTAACAATCTGATGCCCATACTTTCAGCAAAATCTCTGAATTCTGAAGATGTAAATTGAGTCCCTTGATCAGTGGTGATTGTCTGAGGAATCCCAAATCTGTAAATGATGTGTTCTTTAACAAATTCAACCATATTCTCCGACGTCACCTTCTTTAATGGAATTGCCTCAACCCACTTGGTAAAATAATCGGTTGCCAAAAGCACAAACTTATGCCCCTTGCTAGATGGAGGATTTATTTGGCCAATCAAATCTATTCCCCATCCTCTGAATGGCCATGGCTTGACAATGGGATTCAAAGCCGATGCCGGAACTCTCTGAATGTTTCCAAATTTCTGACAGTCTTGACATCCTTTATAATATTCAAAACAATCTTCCAACATTGTCGGCCAGTAATATCCAGTTCTTCTAATAACCCACTTCATTCGGTAGGCCGATTGATGTGCTCCACACAACCCATCATGTACTTCACTCATCAGCCTTTTTGCTTCTTCATGATTTAGGCAATGTAACAGCACTCCATCCAGGGATTTATAATACAAATTATCATCAAGAAGAACAAACTTTAAAGCTTTATACCTGAGCTTTCTAGAAACCTTTCGGGACGGATTCTCCAGATAATCGGCAATCTCTTTTCTCCAATCATCTTCTGCCAGATTACTCCCGAATGCATATACATCATTAGCAAAAACTTCTCGAAGCTCTTTATAACCTGATGCACTTTGGGCCAATCTATTTGCCTCTCCATTATCCCCTCTAGGAATGTGTTGTAGAATTACTGACCGAAAGCTCTTCAATATTTCTTTGCATTCTTCATAGTAATTCCTCAAGGTATCACTTTTGCACTCATATTCACCATTCAATTGCTTTATGACCAATTCTGAATCTCCAAAAATTTCAACCGCAATGGCCTTTGCTTCTTTCAAATATTGGAGCCCTTTGAGCAATGCCTCATACTCAGCTTGATTGTTAGTAACAGCAGATTGAATGGGAACAGCAAACTCAAATGTTTCTCCTTTGGGTGAAATTAATAAGATACCTGCTCCACCACCTTTGTTGCATGAAGATCCATCGAAGAATAACACCCAAGGAACAATGTTAAGCAAATTTATCGATGTATCATGATGTTCAGTAATGAAATCGGCAATAATCTGTCCCTTAACAGCCTTTGCCGATTCAAATCTTAATTCAAACTCAGACAAAGCTAAAATCCATTTGCCAATCCTTCCGTTCAAAATCGGCATAGACAACATGTGTTTTATCACATCAAATTTTGAATACACAATGCATTCGGCATGTAGTAAGTAGTGCCGAAATTTTGTACAGGAGTAGTAAACACATAAGCAAAGCTTCTCTATAGCCGAATACCTTGTCTCTGGATCTAGTAACTTTCGGCTAAGGTATGCAACTACTCTTTCCTTCCCTTCAAATTCTTGAATGAGGGCCGATCCAATAGTTTGGGCATCGGCCGCCACGTACAACTTGAAAGGCTTGTTCAATTGTGGAGGCACCAATACTGGTGGCTTCTTCATGTACTCTTTTATTTCATTAAAAGCCTTTTGTTGTTCGTCACCCCATACAAACTTTTGATCCTTCTTTATTTTCAATAGTGAGGAAAAGGGCAACACCTTTTGTGACAAGTTTGATATGAATCTTCTCACAAAATTTATCTTGCCAAGCAGTGATTGTAGCTCTTTAAGATTAGTTGGAGGAACAATTTCATCAATTGCCTTCATGCTTTTCTTACCAACTCCTATTCCTCCTTCATGTATCAAAAATCCCAGAAACTCTCCAGCCGAAACTCCAAAAGCACACTTGTTCGGGTTCATCTTAAGCCCATGCTTCCTGGTGCATTCTAGAGTTTTCCTTATGTCGGCCAAATGAGACTCATGATCCAGTGACTTGATCACTACATCATCAATATATATTTCCACAATCTTGCCGATCAACTCATGAAAAATATAATTCATAGCCCTTTGATAAGTTGCACCGGCATTTTTCAATCCAAAGGTCATGACAACCCATTCAAACAACCCTATGTGTCCAGGACACCTGAAAGCTGTCTTTACTATATCTTCCAATGCCATATAAATCTGATTGTATCCTGCGTTACCGTCCATGAAACTGAGCACTTTGTATCCAGCAGCAGCATCAACCAATGAATCAGCAACAGGCATTGGATATCCATCCATGGGTGTAGCCTTGTTTAAGTCTCTAAAGTCTATGCAAACCCTCATCTTTCCATTTTTCTTATAGACAGGAACAATATTAGAGATCCAATCCGCGTATTTACAGGGCCGAATGAAATTTGCATCTAGTAATCTTTCAATCTCCTTTTTCACATCGGCCAACACTTCTTCCTTGTAGATTTTTCGGGGTGGTTGCTTGTAAGGTCTGTATCCAGGTTTGATTGGCAACCGATGCTCAACAATAGAACGGTCTAGACCAGGCATCTCCGAATAATCCCAAGCAAAGCAGTCCTTGTATTCCTTTAACAATGTTACCAACTTTTCTTTGAAAACCGAATCCAAGTTAGCACTGATAAATGTCGGCCTTGGCTTGTCACCATCTCCAATGTCCACTTCTTCTAATTTATCGGCCGACACAAATCCACGTCCTAATTTTCCATCAGTTCCATCAATTGGATTTTCCATCAAAAATTACTATGAGAGCCGACTGCTTCGATCGGCTGTTGATCACTGCTGGCTGGTGCCACAGGACCTTCTCCCCAGTCTTTGCCTGAGAAACAATCTATGCCTTGATATTCCCAGAAAGCTGGTTCCATATTTGCCACGCTTATTGAATCATCTGCTTGGACAATCTCCACCTCATCATCTATCCACTGAATAAGCTGTTGATGCATAGTAGATGGAATACAACAATTTGCATGAATCCAATCTCTTCCAAGCAGCAAGCTATATGCCCCTTTGCCCTCAATGACAAAGAAAGTCGTAAGCAGAGTCTTGGACCCAATCATCAGATCAACATGTACGCATCCCTTGGTGTCCGAAGGATTTCCAGCAAAATCATTTAGAATTATGCTCGTTGGTGTCAAATCTCTAGGACCCATACCAAGCTTCCTGAATGTGGTATATGGCATTACATTGACAGCAGCTCCTCCATCGACAAACATCTTGGTCAATGGTTTGCCATTAACATATCCCTTCAAGTACAGTGGCTTCATGTGCCGATTCTGGGTTGGCTTCTCAAAAACAGCTTGTTTGTTCAACATCAATTGTGCCATTAACCCAAATTGTTCGGCGTCATCTATATCGGGCAATACCTCTTCCTGTACAATTTGGTTAGCTGGAGGCATGAATTCATTCGGCAGAAAACATACCATACATGTAGGAGCCGAATGACCATGTTCGTCAGGCCTGTCTTTTGGGAGCCATATCGATTTCATCCTAGGCCTTGCTTGCTTTAATTCTTGATTCCTCAGGCGTTGAACTCTTCTCTTCTGACTCCTTCTTAAACCAGGTGGACACCACTGTCCTTTTTGCCAAACATACTCACGGTCTTCTTCCTCATGATCAATCCATCTGCAATCAGCATGTCTCTTTCTTGGTTGATCATCAAAACGCCGATCATCACTAAGATGCACCCTACCAATTCTTTCATGGACAGATCGGCGATTGGCAACATTTTGCCTATGTTCGACATACCCATTATTGCACTCAGGACAGTTATTCTTTGTAGGCAGCTTTAAACCTTCGTTCCAACAGTGTCTGAAGAATGCACACCCCCAATGCGCTCGTTCCTGCTCTCGAGCATACTCTTCTTGTTCTTCCTCAAACCTTTCTTCTTCGCGCCTTCTTTTCTCCTCCTCGTATTCACGCCTTTGAAAACGCTCTTTTTCTTGCTGACGCTGCCATTTGTTGAGGAGAATACGTGTAGTAACTCTAGGTTTAAAGGATTCGCCCACTTCAAATCGGCTATTCGGGAACCGAAGATTTTTCCGGCGAATTTGTTCCATTGTGATCTGCCGAGTAGGATCAACTGAACCATCCTGCCCTGCCTTCTTTGAGGTTAAAACTTTCAATCTTCCCTTTTCTCCAGATGGAACAGCATTTACCATATTAACCGAGAACCCGATCATATTCTGAGGGAAAGGGTTACTGTCCAGTTTCATTTTGTTGTCGAATTTCAAATGTCCTTCCTGGATAGCTTTCTGAATCTTCATCCTAAAGACTCTGCATTCATTAATGGAATGAGAATTTCTATCATGAAACCCACAGTACCTCTTATCTTTCACTCCATCGGGCCGAAGCATAGAATGCCCCTCTGGCAATTTGATTCGGCCTTCTTTCACCAGGAACTCAAACAATTTGTCTGCCTTAGTCACATCAAAATCATATGTTCCTTTCATCTGTTTGATCCATCTTTGAGTCATTGTAACTGGTTCTTTGCTCCACACTATCTCTGCTGCAGCTATTTCCTCGCTATCTTCATACTCATCTTCTTGATCTGCTCTTTCAAGGAATTGGTTATAGATGTCAGCTACATCATTATTTTTAGCAAATCTGACATCTTTCTTGAAACCATACGCCTGGTTACTCATCAAGGCCAATCTGTGCGACAACTGGCCCAAATCATCAAACTCCATCCCGAACAGCTTCTCCCGAATGGCAGGCAGCATGCCAGCTACAGCCATACCAGCCAGCTGGTCATCAGGTATGTTCAGAGAAAAGCACATACTCTTAGTTTCCCTAAACCTCCTGAGGAACTCTGTAGGTGTTTCATTATTCCTCTGCCTTAAGCTGGTCAAATCAACCAACTTTTTCTCGGTACTGCCAATGTAGTAATGAGCATGGAATTTCTGTTCCAGGTCCTTCCAAGTACAGATCGACTGAGCAGGCAAAGAAGCAAACCACGTAAAAGCTGGGCCCGTCAGTGACAAAGGAAAGTATCTAATTCTGAAAGCCTCATCTGCCGAAGCCTCTCCAAGCTGCATCAGATATCGAGCTATATGTTCCACAGTACTTGTATCATCTTGTCCTGAGAATTTAGTAAACTCTGTAGGCACTTTGACTCTATTCGGCAATGATACCCTTTGGTACCATTCAGGGAAAGGAGACGAGTACATGTATCCCTGATTTTTAGGCTTCAGACCGAATTGATTTTGCAATACATCGGTCATTTTTTGCACCATGAGGTCAATATTGGTATCTTGATTCCCTGGTTTTCCAGCAAGCATACCTGCAGTACCAACATATCCAGGATTCGGGAGAGCGTCGATAGCATTGTAATCCATAAACTCTGAATATCCGTTTCCATACAAATCTCTCTGCAGTCTGTTGTTCAAGGGAGATATCTTGTAAGCAGAAGCAGGCGGATTCCCTGTGGTGCCGAATGCCATATCACCGTATGTGCGAGTTTTCGGCAGTGCAAGCTGAGGATCTTGCCGAATCGGTTGTCCATTTATATCTTTAACACCAGAACCTCCAGTTTCATCAGCATTTCCTTTACCATGTGGTTTCTGAACTGGTGCTTGAACATTGAAGTATGTCGGGCCACCCAATTGCCCATGTATCTGCTCAAAGGGTTTATCTACATGCTGACCAAAAATGCTTATCATTGTATGCCGAAAACTGTTTAAGAACGCGGCATTGTGATTGGTCATTGTCTCTCCCAAAGCTTTGTATAACAAGCCCGAGAATCTCTCCCTCTCTTCTTCTTCAGTAAGATCAGATTGCCCAGGAAGGAGAACTCTTGGCAGATCAGACTTGAGAAAAGGTGCACCACTCCTGTTCTTGGCGAAAGACAGTAAACATTTGTTAATGAATTGACTAGCAGCAGCCTTTACCATCTGTTGATGCTCTTCAGACAATTCTTCCAAAGTGACATCCATGATGTCGCTCAACTCAGGCATCTTGAAAACTTGTGTGTGTCCCACCGGGCGTGCCAAAAAGTGTGTTGACGTAAAATCCGCACCTCACGCCAAGCACACAGCAAGCCGAACAAAGCTGGCTTCAAACGTGGCCCGGGCTTTCGAATCCGGAAGCGTGCCAGTCAGTTTGCCTGAAAACTAACAAAGGGATAAAAACGTTTAGATTAAAACCTGGAACGTGCCGGGTGAGACCAGACAGTTCCATGTTTGCGGCGTTGAAGCCAATCTTGAGAGACATATAGCTACAGGGAAGCTATCTGTCGGCAGTTAAAACCTCATTCGGCAATCGGCAAGGCACGCAAGGAGCGCACTGCCGAATGCGTGACGTAAGCATGACGAAAGATCGGCTTTCAACCGAATGAACACGTACTCATAGCCGATTAACGAGAAACAGAGCATGATAGATAAATAAAAGGGTGAAACATGATCATAAATTCGCAGTAAACAAAGAATGCATAGGCCGAAAGCAGCACCCGTCAGGCATGACAACGAACGAGTTAATCCACCGCATGATACAACTCGTTTGAGGCCACACTACCAATCAGATTAGATCAATCCACCGCATGATACAATCTAATCGTGAAAGGCTCAAAGCATTCATTGTCCAATGCAAACCCACGAACACACGTTCACTCGTGAGAGCGCTACCGAATGCGGCTATTTAGCCGAATCGGGGTCCATGGCGAAGGAACAAGCCTGATCGATAAAGATAGATCTATCAGATCGAATCGAATTCTAATCCACCGGATGATTAGCTCTAAGACGACCCAAAAACCTGCATCCACCGCATGATGCTTGGTTCTGTCAAGATCTACACAAGACCAACGAGCTTGAACCCGCGACACGTGGCAATCTAGATCGACTTCGAATTCGGCTATGGAAACACGGTGCATTGCGAGCTAGAACCGAATCTAATCAACCTGGACTGGGCAAAAGAGTGTTGTAATGAATTAAACATAAAGGTAAAATCCAGAGCAACACATGGTAACTTAATGGATCTATCAGATCTTGCCAAAATCCAATAGAACCGATAACTTGTTCCAAGCTAAAACTTAGCCCACCGCATGGCTCATGATCTAACAATGGAACCTTCCTGAACCAAAGCCTAAATCCACCGCATGATACTAGGCATGGTGCAGGGTTGCTGGTACTTACGGAGGTCGACGGATCGATGATTCCTCTCGAAGAACTCAACGACTCGACTAAAGGACTCAAAGTTGGCACGGGGCCGGTTTGTTGTATGATTGATTGTATATCCTTTACAATTACCACGGGTTTATATTTATACCTAGGTTTCGACACGACTCCTAATCGATTACGATTACATTATTTATTTCCTAAAAAAGATAAACGCCGGGGCACCGTATCCGTCTTGCATTCCAAGTTAAACCAGCCTTTTCCTTATACTTGATCCATGTCATCACGCGCCCCCGAATGCCTTTTGCGAAACAGTTCTCTTGCTGAATGACGATGCATTCCCGACCGCAGAACGTCTTTACCGAATGCTCTGGGGAAAAACTTCTTTGCCGAATGATATCTTTTCAACGAATCCGGCCCACATGTCAGCCTCTTCCTAGTGCCAATTTTTGGTGTCAACACGGACTCGTAGATCTGGAGCGTGAACTCCAGGGCGCTGCTGAGGGTGTTCCTGAGGACGGCGATGACATAGCGGGAGCGCATGCCGGAGCAGCGCACGATGGCGACATCCTGGTCCCAGAAGCCCTGCTCGTGGCGGCCGCGGGGGGAGACGGCTGGCTTTGGGATCAAGTCGAGGGAGGAGGCGCCGGAGCCCGGGTATCAACAACCTTGGCCTGATAGAGGTACCTTTACATGAGAAAGCATACACTTGGACTAATAAGCAATTTCAACCTTTTCTTGAACGTTTGGATTGGTTCTTCACATCAGCATCTTGGATTTTAAAGTATCCAAAGACAAAAGCATTTTCACTGGCGAGAGAAACATCTGACCATGTCCCCTGTGTCATTTTCAATTGGCACTGACATACCAAAAGCTTCTTTGTTTCGGTTTGAAAATTATTGGATGAAGCATCCCAACTTCATGAATATAGTCCAACATGGATGGAATGTGCCAGTTTCAGAAACAGACAAAGCCAAGATTATAACCCAGAAATTCAAAAACTTGAGAAGAGTGCTAAAAGCTTGGAAAAATCAGTTATCTGGTCTAATAAAAGTATTTCCAATGTCAAAATTGTCCTACGACTACTGGAAATTATTGAAGAACTAAGAGACTTAACCTTAGAAGAATGGAACTTTAAAGCAATCCTGGAAGATAAGCTTAGGACTCTACTGAAGCAGCAGAGAATTTATTAGAAACAAAGAGGTACAATCAGGTGGGCCAAGTTTGGTGATGCTGGAACCAAGCTTTTTCATGCCACAACAACCATAAGAAACAGGTCAAATCACATCTCAGTATGGGATGATCAGAATGGAATTCCACACAATACTCACCAAGATAAAGCAAATATTTTATGGGATGCATATAAAGAAAGACTGGGAGTCAGTGAATATCAGCAACATGTAGTGAGAAAAAATGGTTTCTCAAACCATTGGAGTGGGCACACTCACCCTCTTCTCCTCAAGATGAATTTCTCGAGCTACCACATTCTCTCTTTTCATTTCATCCTCTAGGTGGAGTTAGGTCTCCTTGTACCATGCTCCCCCAGTTTGTCCCATCTTGTCGTATCTTTAAACTTTCTTATTTGGGTTTAAACTGTCTTGACCAGTATGAATACTAGTTAACTATGCTATAATCCAGGAAAAATCTAGGAATTTAGCTATCACTTTTCTTAGGATCTTTTCTTAGGGGTATCAATTATGATCGTTGTACTCCCCCTGATGGTCACAATTACTTAATAGATCATCTCTTTTCTTTCAATGTATACTATGCATCGAATTCAACATAGGGATCATCTCTTTTCTTTGAAATATAGCATGAACTCCAATACCATAATTTTGAAACATAAACAGGAACTCTTGTGAATGAGGAATCTTTCTAAACTTGCTTCAATCACATGATCTTATCATGTAAGGAAATTATTTCTCAACTCATATGGGAGTACACTTTTCCTCGTTGCACTTCAAGAACTTAACAGAGTACTTCTGCAAGTTAAACTCGCATATTTTCTTGTATATTGACTTTTATACAACTTTATTTTGTCCTTTTACTTCATTTTGAAAATGACTCCTTGTTAGCCACACTACACATTTAAAATATGTGTCTTCCGCCGTCACTTACTTCACAACAAGCAACTCAATAGAGTGCTCGCATACGTTTGTGAAGAGTCGATTACCTTCAATTCATATTTAGAAAAGGTGTGTTTGGGGACTTCTCCCCTTATGACATCAACCGATTGAGTTCTTAACGACTGTGTAAACTTTGGATAGCTTAAGAACTACCTCAAACTTCTCTTGCTCTGCAATATATATGAAATAACATAAGGATCGTCTTGATTTATCTTGCTACTACATTAATCCTACATCACCTTTGGGCAGAAAATAGAATTAATGTATAAACTCATTATAAACTGTTTATAACATTGCCATTAACAACTTTGGTCAGAAAAATGACAATATCATAAATAAACTCTTCAGAAGCGAGCGCCTTACGAGGACACCACTGCACTAGCTTACCCCGCCATGCGGGTAGTATCTTAACTTTTTCCCACCATGCATGCTAAGCTACGAATGGTTTTTCCTATCGTCAAGCTTGGCGATGCCTTGCAGCTTATTGTCCTTAGTGCCAACAGCAATCACCCATCCCTCAAGAGCCATGTAATCCGCCTTGGTCAGCAAATAAATGACCAGATCACCATTCATGCCAAGCCCCAAGGTGGGATAACCAGTAATCAGTCCATTCAAGGCCACCGACGCGGCGTCCTCTGGATCGTCAATGGTCGTCTGCCTTGGCAGCGCCGCAAGAAGCATCTCACGATGCCTTGGGTCGTCAATGACAGTGTTGGCCGCATCAATTGTGCAATCCATTTGCCAATCCTTCCACGAAGCAATTGGCACTAGCATACTCCAGATGGTGGCTGTCCAGTACTGATCAACATCGTCGTCGTCGGAGCCAGAGTGCTGCCGTCGAGATAACGTACGAGTTCCCATCTCAACATATTAAATAATGTTGACCTGCTCCTCCTGCTGCTGCTCTGCGAGTTTGACGACGACGATGTCCCTATGGCCATATGAGCTTCCCTGACAGAAGGAGCCCCTGTTGCACCTCGCCGGCTTGGGCAGCGGCATGTCGCGGAGCACAGGCTTTTCGTCGAGCACGTTGCAGAAGAGGATGCCCCTCCAGAGATCGACCCAGCCAACAGTGGTGGAGTCGAGCGTGATGACCTTGGTGGTGTTGTGGAAGAGCAGCTCGGTGGCCGAGTCTGGGATGGGGAGCACCCTGTCCCTCTCCGGCGCCTCAACCGTCAGCAGCTTCCAGCGCCAGCGGCGCGTGTCGGAGTCGTAGATCTGGAGCGTGAACTCCAGGGCGCTGCTGAGGGTGTTCCTGAGGACGGCGATGACATAGCGGGAGCGCTCGCCGGAGCAGCGCACGATGGCGACATCCTGGTCCCGGAAGCCCTGCTCGTGGCGGCCGCGGGGGGAGACGGCCGGCTTCGGGATCAGGTCGAGGGAGGAGGCGCCGGAGCCCGGGCGGGCACCATAGACCAAGTAGTCGAAGGCGCTCTGGTCGCTGACGCACAACGAGCCCGGGATGGAGACGCGGAGGAGGGCGAGGTCGGCGTGCGTGGCGACGACGAGCGGGGAATCCCTGACGCACCGGACGGCGGGGGTGCCGCGGGCGGGCCCCACGATTGTGCCGACGGCGGCGCCCAGGGCGGGGCCTGGGAAGTGGACGCAGAGGTAGGAGAGGCGCGGGGGGCGGGCGAGGCAGAAGGAGACTTGGACGGGCGCGCCGGTGCTCATCTCCCCGACGGCGGTGGTGGCGTTGAAGACGGCGTCGGCGGAGATGTAGGCCGTGCCGTCGAGGATGACCCAGCTTGGGCTCGGACCGCCGCCCTCCTCGGTTGGGAGGGGAGGCGGATCCAAGCAGGAGACAAATTCGCCCATGGATAACGGCGACAGATCTGACCGGAGACGATGGCGAAACCCTAACCAAACAGTCGAACAAGAAAGGGCAATGGAATGGAACAATCCTTCTTTCTTCGGCTTTGGGGACTGGCAATCGAATTTTGGGACCCTCGATCTACAAAGGACGGTTGAGATCAACCTCACCCTCCTGTCTTCTTCTATCATGGCTGAGATTTTTTTTAGCCTTTTCAATAACTAGGTATATGCCGTGGGTTGCTACGGGTAACAAAATTTATTCTTGGAAACCAACACATTTATGGTGTATATTTTAATTAATATTTGCTAGATAAGTCGTGTGGAAATGAGTTGTACACTCACATCAGTTTTCAAAAACTCACATATTTGCATTAAAAAATTATGACTTGGCGTTCATAATATTTGCCAGTTAAAACTCAAGTAAGATAGACTTGACGTTCATAATGTCATGCATTGTTAGTGTAGCAACATGTAGTGAGAAAAAATGGTTTCTCAAACCATTGGAGTGGGCACACTCACCCTCTTCTCCTCAAGATGAATTTCTCGAGCTACCACATTCTCTCTTTTCATTTCATCCTCTAGGTGGAGTTAGGTCTCCTTGTACCATGCTCCCCCAGTTTGTCCCATCTTGTCGTATCTTTAAACTTTCTTATTTGGGTTTAAACTGTCTTGACCAGTATGAATACTAGTTAACTATGCTATAATCCAGGAAAAATCTAGGAATTTAGCTATCACTTTTCTTAGGATCTTTTCTTAGGGGTATCAATTATGATCGTTGTACTCCCCCTGATGGTCACAATTACTTAATAGATCATCTCTTTTCTTTCAATGTATACTATGCATCGAATTCAGCATAGGGATCACCTCTCCCCCTCGAAATATAGCATGAACTCCAATACCATAATTTTGAAACATAAACAGGAACTCTTGTGAATGAGGAATCTTTCTAAACTTGCTTCAATCACATGATCTTATCATGTAAGGAAATTATTTCTCAACTCATATGGGAGTACACTTTTCCTCGTTGCACTTCAAGAACTTAACAGAGTACTTCTGCAAGTTAAACTCGCATATTTTCTTGTATATTGACTTTTATACAACTTTATTTTGTCCTTTTACTTCATTTTGAAAATGACTCCTTGTTAGCCACACTACACATTTAAAATATGTGTCTTCCGCCGTCACTTACTTCACAACAAGCAACTCAATAGAGTGCTCGCATACGTTTGTGAAGAGTCGATTACATAGCCAATCAGATGACATTTGTAAGATAACAACAACACTATCATCACATATGCATGCTAAGCTACGTATTGCAAAATAGTTGAAGAAAGTAACTAGTTACCAGTAGCCTTGGTCAGATATTTGGATATCTCAGTGCCATGGTAATAGCGTCTAAACGAATGGTTTTTCCTGTCGTCAAGCTT